>CM061535.1:29765904-30029233 GCA_030545055.2 Neoaliturus tenellus
GAGAATAATATATTACTATTATATTATATATATTATTACATTGAGACACCATGAAAATAAAAAAAAATTGCTTTTTTACAATGTTATGTATAACATTAAAGTTATTTTTTGTCTAATAGATACAACACCTTACTAAAAATACCTTGCTATCATGGAAATTATCATTTATTTTAATTTTTATCAGAATAAACTAATTATAAATAATATTAGTATTAATATGAAATTTTTATGAAATGTTTCATAATATTATTATGAATCAAAACACTAATATATTTATATATATATATATATAGATAATTTATTTATACAAAAATATAAACAAATTAACGCCTTCTTCCATTGAAGTTGCTACTTGACAAAGGTTGCTTACTTTTAACGTTTTAACAAAATGAAATACTTAAATAATTTGATTTACACTGACAATTTTTCAACTTTGTATAGATGGTTCTTTAAAATTGAAACAGAGTATTTCACTACACTTTCTGAAATTTTGTTTATAGTCTTCTTTTTTAATTTAAACCGAGTCCAAAAATCATACAAAAATTTTGAAATAGTCCCACGGGCTCCGACAAATAATCCAATAACTTCTATATGGTTCAATTCGTACTTTTCTTTGAAAAAATTGATCGTAGGTTCATATATCTTCTTTTTTTCGTGGTCTACTGCCACTGGCTGGTCTGATCCTGTTTCAAATCGAATGGTTGGGTCGATAATGTACGCAGCTTTGTTCTTATCAATGGCTAGTATGTCAATTCTTCTTGTTGATCCATCTTCTGCTGTACATGTAACTTCTTCGTGAACTTTATACCCATTTTCTTTTAGCTCTTGTGCTATAATTTGTCTTATTAAATGATGTCGCTTGTTGCGCAAAGTTCCGCAGCTGGACAGATACCAAGGACATGTGGTAATGTTTCACATATGTAATTCTCGGTAACAGGGCAATGCCTGCACCGGCTACCGTCCTTGGATCTGCCATGGGTTGCTCTGACTGCGGCCACATCACCCACCATTTTTAAATATTCTTTATAGTCTGAGCTACTTAGGCTGCTCATTTTAGACAGGTTTATATTTGCCTGCGGGTACTCTTTAAACAATATGACACCTCTCCCTTTATGATTTAGTTGACACCAATTATTGAATTCTTTTTCTTGAAGAGTTTCTCTTATTTTCTTCGTATTTACTTCTTTAACATTTGATAAATAATCACCAAGGTTAAGTTCATTTAAACAATATTTAATTTCTTCTTGGAGGTTGCGAAATATATTAATATATGGATTGTCTAGTTGCTCTAAAATCTTACAAATATTTATATGCTGTATTGGTGATTCCCATTTAGCTTTAATTAATCCCAGTCCTTTTTTATTTATTGGTGCATATAGCATAGAATTTGGTATGTCACTTGGTAAATCTAATATTTCTTTTATTGTAGATCTGATAATTTTGTCAATATCATTGAGCAAACCTTTATTCAATTTTGTAAGAGGTGCTGTTTGAAAAGGATATATCAATGTAGGCCAAACACATTTATTTAGAATGTACATTTTCTGATCAGCTTTTAAAAATGGGGAATTTGCAAGTTTGTTTGCTTTTTCCGTGAGGGATTTAATAATTTCAGTCGAGTTGACCACAATTTCATCCTCAAAATTAACCCCTAGGTATTTTATCCGTTCTCCGCGATGAAGAGATTGGATCTCAATACCATTTAAATTATAATCCGTAGATTTCAATTGCCCTTTTTCAATGTTAATTATTTTTGTTTTTCCATTATTAATGCTTAGTCCAATCTCCTCAAACAGTGGCACAATCATATTAAAAAGCGTAATGGCAGACTCTTTGTTTTTTCCAACAAGGACAGTGTCATCTGCGAAACTGAGTATTGATATAGGTGGCAAATGATCATCAAGTTGGTATCCAAGAGCATTTTTTACATTTTCCTCGCTTAATTCATCTAGTATGTGGTCTATGCTGATATTATAGAGTGTTGGCGACAGAGGAGCTCCTTGAAACACACCTCGATTCAAAGGTATAGTTTTCGTTTTACCTTTTATTGTCTCTATTTGTGTAAAATTTCCATTCTGTAATTCTATAACTGTATCTACAAGTTTTGGTGGAATTGGCAGGCTGTGTAAAATTGATTCCAGGTGCTTGTGACCAATATTATCATAAGCTTTTGTTATGTCTAAAAACATTACACAACAATCTTTTCTTTTTCTTTTAGCAGACAATAATACTGAGTTTAAAATATTGGCATTTACATAAGTACCTGGTGCTGGGATGAATCCTTGTTGAGCAGGATTAAATTCTATGTATCTTTTAAGTCTTTTATCAATTACTTTTTCATAAATTCGTCTCACAACCGAGCAAATTGAGATTGGTCTCCAATTGTTTACATGCTCGGTATTCCCGCCTTTATCTAATAGTACAGTTCTTGCTTTCTTTAAAACAAATGGAACCATATCTTTCATATGCATGTACGTAAAAACTTTAGATAGTATTATTGGCACCTTTTCGTTTTTTATTGCCCTCATCAAAACACGATCTGGTCCACATGCTGTATCAATTTTTATCATTTTAATTGCATCCTTCACTTCCTTTTCAGTTATTTTACTATCATATTCCATTTGATTTTCATATAATATTGTTTGGTCAGGTACATTATATTTTTTCAAAACATTTGGATTTTCAATAGAAAAACGTGCATAGAATTGATCGTAGATCTCATTCAGGTCTATTTGGCATCCTTTACTATTATTTCCCATGACTCTTCGAATTGCTTTTCGTCTCATATTGTAGTACTCATACTGAATAATTTGATAATTGTATTTTTCTTTTCTCTTCATCCGATCCTGTTTTGTTCGCCTCATTGGATTACTTGTCTCTTTGTAAGTTCTTTGCAATTTGACATTTGATTTTTTCTTTCTTAGCTCATAGAACTTTTTGGCTGGGTGTTTTGGCCCAGGCAACATCTCAATAGATTTTGCCAAGAATTCCAAAAATTCATTGGTTTTCTTGTTAAATATGTTTGTGTCTAAGTCTCCTTGAAATATGTCCAACCATTCATTATAAACATTGTCAATAACAGATCTAGTATTCTCTTTAAAACTTTTATCAGGACAATACGTTTCATTAACAGTTGTAACATTATTTTCCACAATCGAATCATGGTTATTTTCATACCTTCTAACTATTTTGATTCTTTGACTCTCTGGATGAGACTTTGACATATGTATGCTTAATCCTTTTGCAGAAAAAAATAACTTCCCACATATGTCGCAAACCAGTTTCATTTTGCTCGTGTTAGAATTATTGTACTCCTCATTTACATTTGATAATCTTTCATTTTGAGATTCATTGACAATTTGAGATTCATCACTCGAATCGCCATGACTTGCATAAAATGGTCTCACATACCTTGGGTCTCGACCTGCCGGTATTTCAATTCCATCTTTTGTTGGCTTTGACGGTCCCGGTAGAGGACTCAAATTTTCACTTGTTCTAGTAATTTTATTGATGGATTGTGAACTATTGCAATACCTTCGACGATTTAACAATTTTTTATTCTGTGAAGAAGTATTAATTGATGATACACATGAAAATTTATTATCAGTCGTCAACATATCTCTATGACTAGCTTTTATGTGTGAATTAAGTCTCTTAAAACTTTTATGGCATACTGGACATTCATTAGCATTATTGATTATCTGCAATTGTTCGGGTTTTACTTCCAAACAAGGCCCAGGGTTTCTTTCAATGTCTCCAGCCAACAGAAGAAGAATTAAAAGAAACTTAAATTTAAATATTACTATATACAAGTCATTTCTTGTACATATTATTTTCATAGATTTTTTCTTTGCAAAACTCCTCATTGTTAATCTTGAAAGGCTGATTTGGTAGCTATACAATGTCATGTTTAATGTTTCAATACCAGCGTCATGGAGTTTCAATTCTACATTTGAATTAACACAATTCTTGGAAACCTTTGATAAAATAGCAATTAATATAAAAAAAATTTAAAATTGTTCCTCTGTATCTTGTTAAAAGCATTTTAATTTTGTTTACATAACAATAACCTCTAACGGTAGTGAACAATTTTTCATTGCAAAGGAGGTGAAATTTTAATATTCATAAACAATTTTGAAATAATCTAAAACGTCATACCTCACGATTTATTCCTGTGTATTAGAATACAGAGCACAAAGAAAAAATTGTATTAAATTCTTAATTTTTTTGGGAACAAATTTCAATCACAGTTTTCTTTGGTTTGACACAGCTGATGATACTTATACTTGAGCAAATTATTACTAAATAATTTACTAATTAAGTGGTTATAACTGCATTAGGACAAGAAATGCCACGATTCAGTTGGGATGGTTTCAAAATAATTCCAAATTAAGTGGAATTGATAGGCTAATTCTCCTGATTAGAGGAAAATGAAGTTGTTCTTTTTAGCTCTATCAATATTTCTTTCCAAATTTTAATATTCGTTTTTAAAATATTTTTTACTATTTATTATTGAATTTCCCATAGACCAGCCCTCTCCCCCCTTCATAGCTATTCACGAGACCCGCATGTTAAGACTTAAGCCCGGGACCAACATAAACGTACACTGACCTATTTTTACGTTTTATTCCAAATATGTCTTTGCACTTTAGTGGTAGTCTTTGTTACCAATTATACTCATATTCAATCTAGAAAAGAATTATTTCATGACATATTATATTGGACTAGTTCGTTACCAAACAAATCTGTTATCCCTAACCTCTTTCCCCAATAATTTTGGGTTGTCGGGTTCAAAAAATTATCGAAAATTACCACTCACTTATTTGGAATGAACTGTAAAACACAAAAAAGACGAAAGGTTTGACACAATTCCCAGTGTTATGATAAGTATACACTACTCGTTATTGTAGAATAAGTCCATTTACTAAACACATTACGTTGTCTATGGGGGGAAAAATTGTTACTATTTTTTCTATTTGTGTATTTTTATTAATGATATATGTACTAAATATATTTATCGTATAGTAAATATCATAATAAATATATTTATGTATTTATGTAATCATAAAGAGAACTATGTTCTCTTTAAGATTATTGACATATATTTCAAAATATTTTAAATACCTCACTGATAAAATGCATGTGGCATTAAAATGGCTGATTCTTTCATACAGTCTCGTAAGAAGTATGAAACTCATTACAAACCAATGGCCAATAAAAAAAACTTGTTACTACATTCTATTTACTCAAATTATCATATTATTGGCATTCTTACCGACTCGTTAATATAATAAATTGAACTATTAAGGTTTATTATTCGCAAAGAAATTATTTTCGGGTACGACAGCTCAGTGGTACAGAGCTTTGGCCTCACAAGCCTAGTTTGACACCGGGTGACGATATTATGAACAAACATGAGTGTTCACCTCTGGCTAGCCTGTGTAACCACCGCATACACTTATTGGTCCTCTGTCACTGACAGGGAACATTTTCTACAAAAAAAGTTTATGTCTGTTTTTTTATTCAATTATATAAAATAATAGTGGATAAAGGGGACGAGGAAATATTGGATGATAAATTGCCAAAGGGTTGAGTGATATGTAATATTTCATAAAGGATTAGGCTTAGTACTGTAATGCTACCGGATTTTAAACTGTATATTTCTTTAACTTCACTGTCCCGTCCTAAATCTTTTGATTTATGATTTTTTAAGTATATTAGTTTAATTTAAAAATGAAATGTAAGTAAATACATTTCAATCCTAATGTTTTTATGTACTGTTAACCAAAAAAATTTAATATATTTTAACATAGTGGCCATTTTTTTAATACATAGGTAATTATTTTTATAAACTTTTTTATTTAGAATTAGGTTAAATTCGGGTTTAAATTTAGTTTTCGGGCTTACTTTGTGGGAAGAATGTAATTAGTAAGAATTGTTCAGTGCAGTATATTGTCACGTATAATTTTGACCTTATAAAACCGGGATCTATCCTGTATCTATTATAAAATATCAAATACAAATTATCAATTACTAAACCTCAATTGGGTAGCTACTCGCAAGTGAGAGGTGATAACAAATAAATGTCAGATATATCAATGAAACAATGAATATTTTATTATATTGTAAAGAAAACAAAAACTCGTCAATTACAAGGTTTAGACGGATGAAACTCAAATCAAGTGGAAAGAATGTAGAGCTGAGAATTAGAAGTATAGTTTATAAATGATGGTATCTATGTAAAATGTGCTATTGGGCTTATGGCCAAAGTTATCTAAGAAAGTATAATCGGCCTTACCTGGCCCAGCTGTTCTGGTGTGTCCAGTGTATAAGTGAAGCTCCCTGGCCCAAAGGAATGGCTCCATGAACCAGGTCATGAAACCATGCCTCAGCAGTTGTTTTCCAATCAAACTGCTGATTGTCAGCATATAGCACGTAAACTGCTAACAATCATTAATACGTTTAGGCTACAACTGTTGTGAAATATTAAAAGCTTTCCTCTAATGATTTGAGAACTATTTACATTTTTTTTATTTATATTATTTAATGAATAAGTTGCATAAGTTAATTGAAGAAATGTAGTGACTTATCGTCACAATTTGTTCATGTATTATCTTATTAAAATCCAAAATTTGTATACAATGGTAACACTAACTTTAAAAATAATCAAGGAGAATTATCATACATCCAAATAATTAAAAGCACATTTTTAGCTTGTCCCTTAGCATAATGAAAAAATGAAGGCCATTACGGACTGAATAAGAACCATTTGGCGAAACGGTATCCAGTTCCCTGACAAAAACACTTCATATTTCTTTTCTTCATCTCCCCTCATTTTTCAAAGCATAACTGAAACCAGGAATGTCATAAAACCCAGCAATATAAAAAATGCAAGCCTTTGATACTCCTATTTCTTAAAAATCCTCAGTGATAAAACAATTGTTTTATAATAATAGTTATTATGCCACCAAACCCGTTATAATTATTTGAATTTTTTTTTTCAACCATAATAAGTAGACCACACAAAACACTGTTGTAATGTAGAGGTAAGTATCATTAATAGAGTTAGTCACTAAGTTGTTATTGTAACAAAACACATACAGTATATACATATTCAACAAAAACTGGACTTGAAAAATGAAATTTGAAGTTTGTAAATTAAATACAAAGCAAAAATATACTACTTGTTTCCCAACCGGCCTTAAAAACTGGAATTAGCCACACTACTACAGTTAAAATTTAAATTGATTAAAAACATTCGTAAGTATTAAATTTACAATAAAATATTTTACATAAAACCATACAGTGGTAAAATGAAGTTTAACAACCTACTTATATTCATAGTTCTTGAATTTATCAATTTATCAACAGTGGGGAAGGTAATTTATCGACGTGTAAAGTTGAACAAACCTACCCATGATTTTATACCCAGTTTATATTTTCGTTTTATTACATTTTTCAAAAAAATAACATACCGGTTTCGTTATGCTGTGCTATTAATAAATCACTACTAAACATATTTACAAGAGCCTCTCTTTGGGTTTTCAAAATACAAAAAAATAAATCATTAATAATTTATAACTGTACTTATTACTGCCCATTCCAATATATAAAAGGAAAGTTATTATATTAAAGCAATGTTGTATAATAACATATATTTTGCAACACAATCATGCATATATATATATATATATATATATATATATATATATATATATATATCGTATGGCATTAATAGCCAACTTCAGAAAAATATAATACATTCTCTGAGGTGCTTAGCACCTGCGTCAAAAAATTTAAAAACTAAACTAAAAACATAAAGTTATGATCTCTCTTTACAAAGCTAAATCCAGGGCGCTAAGCCATTGCAGCCCAGCTTCACTTGTACAATGCAGCCCAATCAATCCTTTGGGGAAAGCACTCAAAGGGCACTCATTGACTATGTGAGTCATAGTCTGCAACTCCGCTCCACAGCGGCATGACTGGTCTTCTGTCATTCCCCATTTGTACTTCCAATAATTACATCTTCCCACACCAGTGCGGAATCGATTGAGAATGGTCCACTGCTTCCGAGGAAGATCCATACCACTTACTGCTAAGGTTGGGTCAGCAATTAAAAATTGATTCCGGCCTTGGAAAGAGTCCCAGGAGGAAGTCCAGTCGGTATGGATGGAAAAGTTTGTCTCCGTCAACTGGGATGCTGTCCGCAGTGGTGGTCTTCGGGACCTCAATCTGCCCGTCTCCTGGGGTAGGTAATCATGGATGGGTAGATGTGGATTGGATAGATCTTATTATATTCCCTAGTAAGTGCCTCCCTTCGTCTTATTTCAGGTGGAGCGATATTACACAGCACTGGGAGCCAGGGTACAGGTGTTGCCATGAGTGTACCACTTATGGCTCTCATAGTCCTGTTCAGTTGGACGTCGATTTCTCTGACATGCACACTGTTCAGCCACACGCGAGCACAGTATTCTGCGGTTGAGTAAACCAGGGACAAAGCAGTGGTTCGCAGAGCTTGTGCATTAGCTCCCCATGTGGAGCCAGCAAGGTGATGGACAATGTTAGTCCTAGCTCTCACCTTGGATGCTGTCTTTTGTAGGTGGCTTTTGAATGTGAGAGACCGATCTAAAGTGACTCCCAGGTACTGTGGGTGATCATTGTGCTTTAGCTCAACACCGTCAAATACGATTTTAAGCTTTTGGTGGGCTAGTCTATTGTTCAAGTGAAAGCAAGATACCTCAGTTTTAGTTGGGTTTGGATTTAGCTTCCAGGCCTTAAAGTATTCACCGAGGGTCTTGAGGTCATTTGTTAGTACTTCCTCAGCATGTCGGAATTCCTTGTGCTGATAAGCCAGTGCAATATCATCCGCATAGGCAAACTTTAAGGAGCAAGTGTCAGGCATGTCGGCTGTATACACATTAAACAGCAGTGGGGCAAGCACGGTGGCAGGCCATCTTTTAATTGCCTAAAAGTGCTTTCCTTGCGTCCCAAATATACTTTAATCATCCTATTGGAGAGCATCGAGTTGAGGATACGCAACAGGAAAGGGCAAGGAATCAGGTTATAAAATTTAATGAGAAGGCCTTTTCTCCAGACAGTGTCATAAGCTGCAGTAAGATCTAAGAAAGCAACAGAGGTTTTCAGTTTTCGCTCATACCCATTCTCGATGAAGGAAGTAAGAGCTAGAACCTGGTCACAACAGTTGCGCCCAGGCCTAAACCCAGCTTGTTCGACGGGGATGCTGGAATCCAGAACAGGGAGGATTCTGTTGTATATCAACCTCTCGAGCAGCTTATAACAGACACTAAGAAGAGCTATGGGTCGGTAACTTTCGGGCAGTTGTGGATCTTTATTTGGCTTCAAGACAGCTATTATTTTCGATCTTCTAAATATACCAGGCAAGTCGCCGGTTTTCCTTATGGAATTAAAAACTGCAAGAAGCCACTGTCTAGCCTTTTTACCCAAGTGTTTTATGAACTCCGGGAAGATTTCATCCATACCTGCTGCTTTGCCAATTGGCATAGCATCAATCGCCACATCCAGCTCATCTACTGTGAAAGGTCTGGAGACTTCCAATGGCGCTTGCCGACTTTCCTTAATTTCATTAAGCTTAAAATTTATTTTCCTATCTGCGGACGTACGCACAACGTAAAACAACGTAAAACAATCATGCAAGTAATCGATAACTAAAATTGTTAATGTTGTCATAATTTTTAGAATTCTTATTTGACTAAATTTATAAAAAAAAGTGTTTGGAGGATTAAATCAGGTACGTAGTTGATTAAAACAGTTTGTGCTGTGGTGTGAACTACGTGAATCACCCTGAAGATGGAAGACTGCAATGTCCCCGAAACGTCGGCATACCTCATCGAATCCGAAACACGTGCAATCCAGAAGCCATCTCATTAGGTAAAAGAGTTTTTTAAATGTGTAGCTATGGAAAGAAGCATTTCTTTTGGGACTCTAGAGCATTACGATGGTGTTTTATAAAAAAATTAAGTAGGGACAGTATTGTAAACGTATGTAAGCAATATTAAAATAAAATGATATATGGCTCATATCTTTTAATTGTCGGAGTGAGAGTGAGCGGCTGGAATTGGAGAGGATGTTGACGGTAGCACGACGGGGGTTGTTTTGAGTGAGGGTGGGGGGGGGGGTATTACTTGGCATGAAATATGAGCCCATCATCTGCTGTATCAACCGCTGTCCGCTCAACCACAGGTATACTTTGATTTATCATCACTTGCTTATTTTCACAAATTATTGTTTTAAGCAGGTTATAGTTTTATTAATTGACTTATTTTTAATAAAAAGCTCAGTCTATTAAGTTAAAAATCCAAATGTTCTTTGTTTTCTATTGATACAGTCTCTGGGAGGGGAGCGTTTACTTGGTAAACTCAAACAGTAATATTCTTTATATTAATATCAGTTACAGACAGTGGGCTAAAAAAGTACCGAACTAAAGTGCCGAGTGCAAAAAGGCTTATTCCTTGTTCAAGGCGAGCTCGTTCGCTCCGCTGACTCGCCTTCACGATGAGCTCGTTTGCTTCGCTCTCTCGCCCTTCAGACTGTTTCAATGTATGCCTACGGGTGCTGCACTCTGGTTTGCATTTGTTTAGACACATGTTGAATCTGTAACACGTAGATTATAATTATTTAATTAACAGCTGTTTTCATAATTCTCACTAATGCTTTTTTTTATTCAAATTATATTCTACAAAGTGATTAGTAGTTTTATACTTATGTACATGAATTTTTATCTAAATATTCATAATCTGCAGTATAAAGTACGATGTAAAAAATATAAATTGTTTTTGTTATAGGCTACAGTGGTATCATTTAATAATTTAATAACTGGATGCTATGCAAAACCACATGTTTTTACAGTTTACATGTGGTCTACACTTTGACAGTTGAGTCAACTGTTTTAATTATTTCTTCGTTTGATTTTTAACTCCATTAGACCAATGTAGTTTTTCTTTAATTTCAATGAAAATTTTAAGGAAATGATACTTAACTTGGTACAGTGTCTTGTATTTATAGTATTTTTATTTCAAAACTAAGTTATATTTAAAGTTTGAAGAAAATCGTTCAAGCCGTTCTAGAGATTCAGGTGCAAACATACATACATACAAATATACCTTACTCGTATTAGAGCGTACGATGTGTTAAAATAGGACACATAAAATACACAATTAACGGTGTGCATTGTATTTTATAATATGGGAAGTTTAATAAAAATGTCACCAAAAATAATAAAAACAAAAACACCCCTTGATCAGTCACGATGCAAAACAACCCTAATAGAGTATTCTTTGAGATTCATCCTAACAATGGCAAGAAATATTTTTCCCTCTGACTGATATTTATTGAACGGTGAATTTTGTGCTACAAAAGTATTTCCAGGAAAATGTTTGTAAAGCTTCTTTTTAACATCAAATAAGTGTTCATTAAAAGTCCCTTTTGTTCAATAAGGATCATTACTCTTTATTTTGTAATTGAAATATAAAAGAAAAAAAACACTTACACACTTGTCATTTGAAATAATCTTGATGCTTTCTTTTATATGTACAAACAAAATAAAAAAATAAAAACAATTAAAAAATAGTAAGTAATATAGTCGGTTTTTTTAAACCTGATCCTTCTCGAGAAAATGGGGGGGAGGGAAAAATTTAAACTGTAAACACAAAATTTAAACTGTAAACAAAACATTTAAACTCGTGACAAAGATGTTCAGTAACTCCTAGCTGTTATTTTTAATGCAAAATATATACTTTGTTAAAAAGTAACGGTTCTAAAGTAAACTGATTAAAACAACTGTTGCCAATAACATTGTAAAACTGATACACAATATGTTGTCATGTGAAATTACCAGCTGGTATGCAACAGTGAAATAAAACAAAAACAACAAAAAACCAAAAGGCTTCAGCCAATGGGATGATAGCAAGGATGAACAAACCCCCTCCACCATCTCTCCCTTGAAAGATCAGGTTTAAAAAACGGACTATAGTAATAGTCTCGTAAAAAGTAATATATTTATAATATTTACACCAACTTCAACTTTTCTAATCACATGAGGAAACCTTTTTGTACTGTCGTTACACTCCTCACATCTAACCCAATGGAACTCAAAATAATGAGCACTGACAGACTAAAACAAAGCCTTTGTTTTCGTTTGTAAAGGTTTTTCTACTGCATTGATCAATCCATTAGAAATCATTTTCATACATTATGATAACATTTTTTTTTTCATGAAATGGTCTTTAATAATCCAAATCATATTTATTTTCAATTAAATATTTACAAAATGTATTGAAAGCGTCATTGTTCTAAACATACAGCATCAAATAGTCAGTCTTCTATGAGATAATTTTTCATGGATTTAACGAGGTTTTAGGTACATTTATATAAATTAACTGTTAACAATAAAAAATGTGTGATTAACTCAAGTGATTAATTAATTAATAAATAAATATAAATATGTCACAAATAAAAAGGCAACTATGTGGGAGGTAGAGATAGTCCAATAACAGGGAAATCAAAAAAGTCTTTATCATTATAAAGTGGGTTGTTGACCAGCCATTTGGGTATTTTAGGGTTTAAAACTGTTATAAGGAAGGTAAGACATTGGTCAACAGTGAAGCCCAAAGTTTAACGTAAGGGGTTATACGCGGAAGGTCTTTTGTCTGGGATATGACTTAAGGTATAAGTTACTGATTGTTTTTTACGACATTTCCGTATAAACTATGTGTTTTTGTATCTGTAGAGATCTGGAAATAAAGCATCTTTTATCTTGTATTTACCAGGAAGGAAGTAGCAGAGAACCATTCTATGACTTTTCTAGCATTATTGGCAACCGCACCTTCTAATTCAGAAATGTTTATATCAATATTTCCAATTAACGCTGCATAAACTATTGTCGGGCCACTCAACTCCAGCCCCTTTAATATCTTTTTTAATAGCGTGAAACATAGCTATCTCTTAAAAAATAACCTAAATATAAGAAAGTAGGACATTATTTCTTACCTACAGGCATTCCGTATCATTGGAATTTTTTACAAGAAATCACAAAACACTTTAACAACATACTCAGTACAGCAAATTTAGAGTTCTCATTCATTCGTAACCAAACAAATTCATTTCTTTTTTTTGAGGGCTTACTTATTTTAAAAATACATAACACCAAGGGTAAATTCAACAGGGATAAATCAAACATGATGAAGAAAATTATGGCTACAAAGTAGATTCAAAACTAGATGTACAAAACAAGTGAATGAATCTTGTTATTTATATGATGGAGTGTGCTATGACTACATAGGTAAATTCGATACAAACATAACAAAGTGCCAACCAACGCAAAAATGAATAAATGTAGGACATGCATACAGTAGTATGAATAACTTAAGCAAATCAACGGAGTAGTTAACAACAATCATAGCTAACAAGCAAATGACCAACGACAAGAAGAACAGTGATAAATGGTCGGTTACTGGACAGCAGTAATTCATCAACCGGAGGGAGCTCCCTGATTACCTTCCTGAATTGAGCAGAGTTGAGGTTGAAGAGGTCGATCATAGGTGAAGGTCTGTTTCCAAATTTCTTAATTCTCATCATGGTGCTGTGTGGCTCATTGGATGTGGTATGGTGCAAGTAAGCAAAGAGTTATTTGGATCGTGTCATTGATGTAGGAAGGTGAAAGTCAATCAATGACGAGAGCTCGAGAAAATCAATTTCATTGCTCATTAACTTGGACATTACATCATGTCAGATATCATCCTTCTTTGGTTGAGGGGACTCATTTCCGTTGCCAAGACGTCTACTGGCACGTCCGCAAATTGGTACCCAAGGCGGAGACCCACCAGACGGATGAAATGGGTTTGGATGGACTGCAACCTTTCTTTGGCTGATAAGAGCCTTTCACTGGAGATGAATTTGGTTGAGAAAAACTAATTTGATTGAGCAATACTCAATATGGGGCCTCACAAAAAAATTTGAGAGAATCTGTAGATGTGATGTCCAGGGAAAATATTGTTACTAAACCCAAGATACTGTTAGCTTTACTGCAGATGTAGTTCACTATCTAGGTCTCGGGGCTCGGGGGACATTGAAGAACATCTCATCACGCCAAGAACTCTCACAACATCAACTCTCCTGATGCTCCTGCCGTTTAGCTTGTAGTCAATTAGTGTCGTTGCAAGAGTTTTGTAGTATGTGATGACTACACATTTCAAGAAGGCCCTATCATTTATTTTTATTTTATTCTGGATGAGACTATACGAAGAGACTAGATCGCTAACCGTTATCACTGGAGAGGAAAGTGAGGAAATGAGTTCTAAGTCGTGTCAGACAATGTATCAAGTAAGTAGTAAGTATCAAGTAAGTTTAATCACATTTCACGATAAGAGTCTTGTTCATCCGATTCACCAGGGAAGGTATGCAGCGAACATAAAAAAATCTAGCCTACTTTAGTAAAAAATATTTTTATAGTAAATAATTAACTAATTAAATTTACAATTTAAAACTAATAAAGTAATAAAATTTTACACGCAGCTTGTCATTTTATTATCTTGTCTGTCTTCCTCTCTTAGTTTGTTGATAAATAAAAGGTGTCTCTAGATATTATGACGACATATACTAATTTGGAAAATAAGTTCATTTTCAGTGAAGTGTAAAAGATTATGGATTATGTTATGTTTTATATAATCATAATATTTGTCATCAGTTACAAAATTGAGGTCCGTACCCTAATTAAGTATCATATCTTAACTATCTGTAAGAATTAATATCCAATTTGAATGAGAAGCATCCATGAGGCATGAATGAGAATAATCCATGTGAATGAAAAGCAAGGTGTATATAAAATCAACTGCGGTGATTGTGAGGCCTATTATATAGGGCAGACGGGGCGAAATTTCGATACTAGGTATACAACATAGAACATATTGAGGCACTAAGTGGAAAACAATTTAATCTCAATAGTTCTAATTTCACCAGCCACATACGTGACACAGGCCATGCATATCAACCAATTTCTGAGGGTTTGGAAGTCCTGCATGTTTGTCGAAAATCACGTAGGCTAGACAGGCTAGAGGAATTAGAAATATACAGCGCAAGTAAACTTCAACCCCGGTGTCTGATAAATGTCCAAACTAGATTCGCAGCGAACCCGATGTACGACCAGCTGGTGACGCATGGACTGGCGATACAGTAGGCCGTGGCATACCTGTTCGAAACTGTTACTCAGTACCGGGGCCGGTGAAAGCACGCGTGCGAAGTAAAAAGTGCGGTTTGCCATAGGGGAATGTTTTTAAGTATGTGTCGTGTCGTAAATGTCTTCTTGTGTGTTATTCGTATGTACTCAGTGTTTGTTTATTTATTAATTTTAGCCTTCGACAAGAACATCAAGTTCGCTATGTTTTAAACTCAAGACGAAAGCTGTGCTGATGATTCCCCTGACGAATAGGGGCGAAACAATTGTCCACCACTAGGACCAAAATAATCCGGATTGCTATCAGACGGTGAGTTATCTCTACCTTCATAATATCCATCATTTTTAACTCCTTCACTTAGAATGTCCTTAGTGGAACAATTTGTTTATAATCGTAAACGTAACAAATAACTCGTATTATGGGATTCTAACATATCAAATTAATGTGTTTAATTTGTCTCACAGCACTCCAAAGTTAAATTAGTTATCGATTGTTCTGTAAGTGATTGTTTCTCTAATGTATTGGCTACTATTAGGTCTCCCTGTGTTCAAGTCCGCCACTGCCACAACACAACCATTTCAATTGATGATACTGTAATTGGGATTGGGCTGGTGGATTTAGCTAAAGTTACAATTCTATTAGAACAAAATGGTTGAAAGATATTCTGTGAAACACAACAATCAAATTATAACTTACATTGCAAGCATATGTGCATGTCATTGTGAAATTAATCAAATATAGTATAACACAAGAAGATGTACTGACCTTAGCTTGCCAATAAACAGAATTGAAAAAACATTGAAAAGCTATAATTCTGTGCAAGTCAGGCTCTTTAATAAGCTGCCAACCCACATAAGGGAATTGCCTTTAAATAGATTTAAGTCCTCAGTAAAAACAATACTTATTATGAATGCTCCCTACGGTACAGAAGAGTTTTTTAGTCTGAAACTGTAAAATAACATATGTCTAGTTTTAAGCTTCATATGTAATTCAACATGTACACTGATGTAATTGTCTTGACGAAACCTATGGTCCATGATGACCTAATGGTAAATAAAATGAATTGAATTGAATTGAAATTCAAATTAAACCTCATAAAATGCTATCCTTAAATTTACCGTAGAAATGTAAATGTAATTTTTAATAACTTCTTCTCATAAATGTTTAATGGGTTTCTTTGAACCACAGAGTACAGAAACATTTATGAAATCTTGCCAAAATGATTATTGGTTATTTATATGTGTATGGGTGAAAATATTTATATTTATATTTGCTAGAGATGTTAACATTTTTGTAGACCCAAATTACAATTTTGTTTGGAGTATTTATGTTTTACTCCTTTTAAATAAAATAATATTTAAATTTCAGGTGAATACTTATTTTTTCCGTGACTATAAAATTATTGATATTAGTGATATTGATAATGTAGTGCGAAGTCTAAAAAACTAAAAGACTTGGAACAATCAACATTTGAATTACCTCTAGACTATAACAAATATCAAAATGAGGTTCAGTGAAGGTTGAAGTAATTTACTTTCGTCATTGATAAACACTAAGAGGATTAAGTTTAAAAAATATATCTCAGAAACTGGTCTTTCCGATTAGGATTAATTGCGCAAAATACATTTAATTTTTATAAAATTTATTATGAGGTATATTTCATGAAATAGTTTTAACTACAGAGAGTTTGGGTGTCTTTTATTGTAACAATGGAAGCGAGATGCTATGTGTGCGCCGTACGCTATGCAGTAGAGAGATGAGTGGACCATTATCGCTTAGGAGGACATTTCATCTGCAATAAATGCTGGGGAATGTGAGCACTTTCTAGAGCCATCGGCTCGAGTTCAAAATCCTGCACACTGACTTCACGCTTTCGTTCTGGATAAAACGTTTAAAACAACTATACATATTCAAAACGGGACATGGTTTTATCTACAAGGAACTCCTCCCACGGTTTTAAACCGATTTTAACGTTTTTTGTGTTGTTGGATAGAGCTCGGCATAAAGTTGTTTCTAAAGTAAATTAGTAAATACTCTTTTAAAATGAAGTGCCATACAAGCCCTTAAAATTACGTCATTTTCTCATTTGATTAATATTGGTAAGGAAATTGATCGAATGTCAAGTTAACAACTGATGGGTGTAAACACCGTACTTTAACTGTAGTACAATTAGTGATATATACATGTTCAAACGAAAGAGGTTGTGTTAAATCATGAAGTGTACTTGGTTAACAAACTGCATTAAGGATGCAGGTCGACGGATAATATTTAGAGCCAAATTTGAACGTTTGAAAATTTTTAGAATTACAGTATCTTAGGTTTCTCAAATTAAAGGTATTGGTAAGAGGAACTCGGGAAAAATGTCCCAAAAGCTAGGAGGAAATGAAAAACTAATTTAAAGCGTCCTCCACAAGAAAAGCCGAAATACAGAATACAATGTTTCGTTTTCATTAATATCGAAAATTTAGATTGCACCACTGTTTTCAGTTGGAAAAGGCAGTGTTATTTGACATGTCGCATGACTAGCTTCTAGTTAAAAATTTTATGTCGACTCCTGCATCTTAGACCTTCAGATATCTTGAAAACGGTATAACCCTTTTGAATTTAGATTGCACCACTGTTTTCAGGGGGGAAAGGCAGTGTTATTTGACATGTCGCATAACTAGCTTCTCATTAGCAATTTTGAAGTTGACTCCTACATCTTGGACCTCAGGTAACTCCCAAAATTTTAAATCACTACAAAAGTTAGAGTATGTACCTATACAATGAATCCCATCATTGAAAATCACTTTAAATATAAATTGTAGAAAAATACTAGGGGGGAAGGGACTTTATAACCACCCTGTATATTATAAAAAAAATTAAATGTGTTTGCCTTCAGGTTAGTGGGTAGTCATGTATTTCTATCCTTGAGGGTTTGAATTTGAAAGTATAGTCACTCATTAGTATTGGTAATGGTCCTTGGTTATGGATAATGGTAACGGGATCTGCTAACTAGTCTTTATAACTTCTTTGAAAGATCTATTGTCTATGTTGACAGGAGAAAAGAGGATATTAAACTCTTTCAATGCTCTGCAATTTTCCGAAATTATTTTACGTAGTAATTAATTTCATAAACAAAAAATTACTTAAATAAAATATCAAAGACTTCTCTCTGCAGTTATAATATATATTTGTGCTATAAATAGTACTTAATTTTACTTATTGGCAAATTCAATAATATAGAACGTTTTAGTTTTTTATATCCATCCAATGTAGTTCGTTGCAACACAAACGTTACATTCCTGGAAAAACAATTTATATGGAAATAAAGTTATAAATGAAGTTTAGCGAGCTCATGTTTTGATTTATATTAGTTAGTACTTTCGTAGAAATTCTAGAATAGATAGGGAGATCAATACACGTGTATCAGCTGTGTTATTCGAAACCCATAAGTTGAATTGTAAAAAATAAACTAGCAATTAACGTTGATTGTTGTTCTCTTTATTGCATCTATTTTCAATTTTAATTTTTCCCAATGTGGCCTTCAAATTAAAATATAAATATAAATCCATTTATTTCATATAATTTTCGCATAGTATACATAATTTTAAGACCATATACCAAAACATTTTCCATAAACCTAATGGTTAGGGAGCTATGGACAGTTTAAGTCCACTTTCATCCCATAATAATAACATGGGGAAAAATCCATTACCACTATCTCTAAAATCATGCAGCAAAATTAAAAATACTCAAGTATAAAAGTATCTTAAAATGACATTTCAAGAACATTTCGCTCGTAAATATTATAAACTTATTTTTAGTAATTTCAAAAAAAGAAATGAAAATAAAAAATAAATATTTATTACGGGACAAATGTACTTAAGAGGTTATTTATGAACTTTTACCCCTTAGTATTTTTATTTTACTGAATAGTTTCAAACGAACGGGAAGTGGAATTTTATCCCTTGTTTGGTTTTATCCATTGGGTTTGGAGTAAAAATATTCCAAAAATGTCACAAAATGGTTGGTTCATATTTAAAGGTATATCTTAGGCGCCATATAGGGAAAATGGCAGATTAAATCCATATTGGAAAACCATTGCAATAAAAAGAATAGAAAGTGTTGGTCGCGAGTTTAAACTTTTAAGTTCCTCTTATATATTTTTAATAAAACAGATGGCATACTTCTATCCATCACCCTGTATATTATATAAAAAAATAATGTTTTTGCCTTCAGGTTAGTAGGTAGTCATGTTACCACATGTATTAATTTGTTTCCCAACCGTTTATTTAGACATACAATCCGAACGCAACTAAAAAATTAGGGTTATCTAATAGAATATTGAAATTTATTTACTTGTAACTCATCAATGGCTGTATTTAGCAAACCACATTTTCAATATAGTTTGATCCAATAGGCTATATTGTGCATAAACACACAATGAATCTTGTTTTCTCCATTTATTTTATTTATTTATTTATTTATTTCAACTGGAAAACCCAATACATGACAGAGTACATAATAGTTTATGGCTAATGGCTACTTGCTAATGACTACTAAGTAAGTTACATGGTTTCTGTAACTTTTCTCCAACCTACATAATTTTATTTATTTTTTCTATTTATTATCATTATATACACATATTTTTGCTTTTCATGATTTTTCTTTAAAACTGCAGTTTATTCATCATGCAGTGTGTTATTTTTTTTCTTGTAACCTAAGGAATGGATTCCACTGAATAGTTTTATCAATAACACAAGAACGAAAATAACAATTCTAAACAACTATATAACATAAACATGTACAACAGATAAATATGCCGAAGCTATTTATAAAAAACATAGTAGTAAATAAAAATTAACTAACGCAAAGATAATATAATGTAACAATATGTAATTTGAGCGAGAAAAATCTTGTAACTTTACAAATTGCAACATGAGAATGACTTTTAAGAAAATGAATATTAACAGAAGTATCAATTAATGCATAAACTATATAAATCATAACATTAAGGGTGTGCAATCAGGTAACTAACATAATAAATATATTGCTAAGTAAAAAAAAAATAAATAAAATATAATTATATCAATAACATTACTACTTTTAGTTACTGAGTTAATAAAATTTCTGATCTTTTTCCTAAACACAGCCGGCCTATCGAAAAAGAAGTCAACGTGGGACGAGACAGAGTTTTCAAGACGTTGCAAACGTACAAGTGTCCATAATTTTCTGTAATCACCTATCTTTGGGACGGTGTCGTTGGAATAACGAAAGTTAAGATATGTGAGTGGCTCACCACATGTTTTTGAGTTGGATGCGTTGTTATGTTGTGATTCTGTTAATTGGCTGATGCCGTTGATGAATAAACAAATAAACAGAGTGTCGCAGTTAAAGCCGTAGGGCTGGAATGAAGCTGGCGATCAGTTTATATAAATAAAACATATAGATTATGACACATATTTTGTCAAACGATCTGTTTAATAATATAACTATCAAAATTAACTCTAAAGCACATTAGGGAAAAAGGAAACGTTAAAGCTGTATATTGGAAAGAATTAGTAGTTTCAAAAGAAATGTTAACTCCAATAATTTTTTTGTCAACACCGTTACAATAAGCACCACTATATAAAATTAACATCATAAAAGGGTATATTATTAAAAAAAATTCAAACCCCTTGCTTCATGAGGTTTCAAACATTCAGGGGTCTCTTTAAAATTCAGGTTGTAAGCACATGAGAGTTCGGCATTTGACAAAAATATTGTTGTTACAAAAATGAGGTGGTTTGCACATGATTGTTCCATTACGATTAATCTTTTAGTTTATTTATGTGTCTACCCTAAAAAAATGTTATTATGTGTGAGAGAGAATGACGATTTGGTCAAGCGATGTCTGTGTGGCTACGTTTTGGATGTGTGGCCGTCCATAACAAATAAACTTTTGACATATTTACTATGGTAATTTACCAAATTAATTTTGATCACAGATCAAGTACTGTGTACAACAATAGTGTTCAGCTCATTGACTACATAGTCAATGACTCAGCTCTTAAGCCACTCTTAAGATATTTAGAACACTCACTGTACGCTCGTTTCCTAGCTTAAATTTTACTAGTGGCTTAAAGTTCTTGATAATATAATTTTTGCATAAACTACTATTCATATTAATAGTTAATTTTGGTGAATAATAGCGTTTGCACCTCAACGCCATTTCGGGTATAAAACACAATCTTGGGTCACCAAAACCCAATTTATGACCTTCGGTTACAAAGTGTTTTATTGCAAATTCTTTTAGGTAACTTGCTACTTCAAATAGATATGAGTGACCCATTGGCCTTGTATCGAGACCGTTCCGTGACAGCTGTTGCGATCCCAAATTTTGTATCACGAGTCTATCTCGTGATGATGTCAACGCATAAACAATGTTATCTCAAACATTCTATTTGTGATAATGAAGCCATATTTCGATGCCAAACTATTACCAAAAAGTCAAAGTAACTTCTAATAACAATAATAGGTTGAAATTTTATCAAATATTACATTATTATTTACTATAATTAAGTGACTATTTTCCTTGATCTCGTTGTACGGATCGAAGCTAAATATACATCGTTGTGGGTCCTGATAATTTTTGTTTATACTTCTTTGACTGTTTATTTTCTCCTGTGTCTGTCCCTGTCAGCTGAGGGTTGTATTGTCGGTAGTAAACTAGCCTCTATCTAACGGAGTGTAAGTGTTAGTAACTAACTGTTGACGGAGTGTAAGTGTTTGTGATGTTATAAAACAATGGCAGGCTGTTCAAAAACTAATTTTGATGAAATTTTTTTAAGTGAAATAGATAGATTACTAGACCAATCAGATGACGATGCATGCAGTAATACATCCAGTGACTGTGGTTGGATTGATGAGGCACAACAGTTAGACATACGTGATGATATAAATATGAACCTAGATGAGCCTGACAACCAAGACATACTTGATGAGATAAATATGAACCTAGATGAGCCTGACAACCAAGACATACGTGATGATATAAATATGAACCTAGATGAGCCTGACAACCAAAACAAAGGTGAGAATTCAGATTATTTTGATGTTGATGATGTTTTGAGAATTGGTAGTGAGGAAGAAGCAGATATACAGGAAATAACAAATGAAATTGTTGAAGAGGTAGGCCAAGGGGATTTTGTAACTGGCGATAGCATTGTTACATCAAAAAATAAAAAGAGGCCTAGGCCTACTGGTAGAAAAAATGTAACTAGGCCTAGTGGGAAACCAAGTAGGCCTAGAAGGGGACGTAAGCGGCAAAAAAAGAAGCCACCAGGTTGGAGGTGGGATGACTGTGACAACCAAGTAAAACAAATTCCTTTCATAAATATATCAGGTTTGAATGCTATTTCAAGTCGAAGACTAGGAAATAATCCGACTGCCCTCCAATGTTTGAATGAATTTCTTGGCGAGGAGTTTTTTTAGCATGATTGCCATTGAAACAAATGATTATGCAAATAAAAAGTTGTCTGACCCGAATCGGTAAAAAAACACTTTGAGGAAACATGGAAACCTGTAGATGTAAATTAAATAAAAGCTTATTTGGCCTTATACATGCTAATGGGACAAGTGAAGAAGCCTAGCATTCAAATGTATTGGTCCAAAAGGCGAATAATTTAAATCAAAATTTACTCTGAGGTAATGTCGTTTATGCGTTTTAATCATATTTCGAGATTTCTTCATTTTTCAGATTCCGAACATACTAATGAAGGTGATAAGCTAAAAAAGTTGAGGCCTGTTATCGACTATCTTGAAAACAAATTCATGCATACATACAGCCTTGAACAAAATGTTGCAACTGATGAGAGTTTAGTAAAGGTATGAGCTAGACTCTCTTACATCCAATTCAATCTGAAAAAGCGTGCTAGATTTGGCATAAAAATATACAAATTATGTTAATCGTCCAGTGGGGACTGCAGCGGTTTCAAAATTTACACTGGATCTCACAAAAAACCTGACATGCCAGCCAGCACTGCAGTGGTACTCGAGTTGGCAGAACCTATTTTGAACCTTGGGCATGTAATTTATGTTGACAACTGGTACGATTCCCCGAATTTATGTAAGGCACTGTTGGATAACAATACACACATTGTCGGTACTGCTAACCAAATAAGACTGAATATGCCTGAGGAATTCAACAAATCTCATTTGGAAGTCGGAGATACGATGCGAATGAGCGAAGATTGTATCTTGGCCGTACAATGGAGAGATAAAAAAGTCATACAAATGCTTAGTACTGTACATGAAGGGATAGAGATGACTGTTGCAAAAGAGGTTGTGAAAAAAGGGCAACTAATAGAGATTTTGAAACCTAAGTCTATCATTGATTACAACAATGCCATGCTTGGTGTTGACGTCCAAGACCAAAGATTTGCCTCATTCCCGATAATGCGTAGAACAGTGAAAGCATATAAAAAATTGTTCTTTTATTTGATTGACATGGCAGTGTTCAACAGTTTTTGCCTTTGGAGGAAGATAAAAAACGCTGACATGCATTACAGGGATTATCGACTAAACCTAATTGAGGAAATGATAGCAAACGTTGTTCTACCTTCAAGATCTAGTCCTGGGAGGCCCTCATTGGATAACCCAATAAGACTCCAATCCAAAAAATGGGCTCATTTCCCAATGCAAATTCCACTGCCAAAAAACAGTTCCCCACTCGAAATTGCAAAGTCTGCTACAAACATGGGAAGCGTGCCGAAGTTCGGTGGCTCTGTAAGAAGTGTGACGTGGCTCTACATGGAGAACTGCTTCGAAGCGTATCACACAAAATCTGAATACTAGACATTGGAGTTCAAAGTGTATATAATTTAGTGTAGGATTTGTGCCAGTTTAGCTAGGTTATAAGTGTTAAAAGTGGAAAAGTTGGATTCATAAATAAAGGGATTGTTTATGAACTTTGTGGATAAAACCCGCAAGTAACCTTGTTTTTAGAAAAAAAAACTCATTAATATTATTATTTATAAAATAAAAAACTCTTGTTTTGCAAGAATACAGTTTTAGAGTTTTTCATAAATTATTCCTAAACTATTACCAATAATTCTACCTGAGGAATTCGACAAATGTAAATGTAATGACACACGTATATCACGCCCTAGTATATTCCAAGTTAAATTATGGTTTGAGTTGTTGGGGTGGCATATATATTTCTACTTTACAACCTATTTTAGTCCTTCAAAAAACTTTTATTCGTATTATGTTAAAGAAAAAAAGAACGGAGCATACATGGCCTTTATTTTGTAAACTGAATATTCTTCCACTAAGACATTGTTATATTTTAAAAGTTTTGAAATTTTTTATGTTAGATTTGTAAATAATCATGGTCATGTTGTAGCTGATAAATATAATCTAAGAAATTTTAACTTGGCATCTGTACCTAGACCTAAGCTTACAATGTATAGACATTTCTACAGTTTTATTGCTCCCCGTATTTATAACTTAACATTAATAAATGTACAAAATAAGAACACATTGATTCAATATCCTAAGTGTTTAAAATCATGGTTAAGAACTCTTGAAAGTGTGGAATTTCTCTTGAAAATTGTTTGTTAGATTTACTTTTATTTTTTTGGTAACTGTCCACTTGTAGGACTGGGCTTTTTGGTTTATGTTGTTTCATGTTAGTAATAATTTATATTGTTATAAATAATTCTGGACGTACTAATCAAATTGAGTAATATTTTTTTATGTTACGAAAACAGTCTCAATTATGCAGAAAACAAGTAAATTTCTTGAATTTATTTTTATATAAGTTTTATATTCTAATCCAACTACATTATCTTCAGCCATAAAAACTGTTAATTATTTTGATGGAAGCCTCAATACTGGCATTGCCTAGGAGGCCATTATATTTATTCACCTTTTTGTGTAATAGAAAGAGAAAAAATTCTGATTGTATATTTAAAATATGACATGCAAATTATTATAATGTATGGGTATATTTAACTATGTATATATGTATGTATGTATAAAGTGTATTAATGTATTTCTAAATGGTAAATGGTGAATAAATAAACGTATCATTCATTCATTCAAATAATGCAGTCACAATGTTAGTACAATTATGCCAAGAAAGCACGTTTTCGCAAAATGTAAGGTTTTACTAAAAACGCTCTAAAAAAATTTTTTTTAAGAATGGTAATTATAAAGGAAGTTTTACGTAGGGAATTAAATTGGCTACCTTTCTATTGCAAATAATAAACATATATTAATTTTTTTAGAACGATAAAATAACCTTGCTTTCAAAAAATATAATTTTTTTTAATTTTTAATTTTTAACATTACTAAACAATTACTATGTATATATATTCATATAGACTATTTAATACCCTTTCAGAAAAATATTATATATTTATAGTTATTCAGAAAAATAATTTTTTTACAAATTTTTTTCTAAAACCTTGCACTTTTCACCATTTTAATAGGATGACTTAGTGATGGAATTTTGCAAATTAATTGATAGGCCAATGGGAGCTATTAGTAACAAAATTCCTATTGCAAGTGGATATCCCAAGAACGGCAGTTCAGCTACGTGAAACAGGTGGAACATATTGCTCTCCAACCATCGGGGCCTGTCGTTCCCTAAGGCCCGTTTCAATAACCAGTGTTTTCTGTAGTTTTTTCGAAGCTTTTATGACTTTTATTATTTTAAGTTAGTATTAAACTTTTAAACAGTCATTTATTTTAAAAGTAAAATGGTCAACACGTTAATTAAGCTCAACAAAGTTCTGTTAACAAAGACATAAAATTATATAAAAACTTTGCCCCACTTGGTGTATATTCTCTCTTTGTTAATGTTTCTTAAAAGTCATCTTCCCCTTTGGGCCAGTAGCCCATTGTTGCGCAATCGGCAATGTTAACCATATGGCTTTTAATGCAAAACATGGTATTTTATGCGCCTGTTTCGGACACCGCTTTTCAACTAATTTTCTTTCAACTTGGTAAGTGTTTAGTTGAATATTTTATATTATATAAATTGTGACCATTTATATAAATAGTTATATTAGGCATCTCATACCTCAAATTTTGGAAAATTTGACAAATACTACTAAGGAAAATCGATTTACTTTACTACTTGACAGAGAGTAGTATTTGTCAAACTATCAAAATTTTGAGGTATGAGGGGCCTAATATAACTATTCAACTAAACACTTACCAAGTTTAAAGAAAACAGGATAACAAAATACCATGTTTTATCATAAAAGCCGTATGGTTAATATTGCCGACTACCCAACAATGGGCTACTAGCCCAAAGGTGAAGATGACTCTTAACACTCTATATGCAAAATTTTATAATTGCTGCGTTTACCTATGTCTGTCTGTTTCCGTAATTTTTAGTTAATACATATTAAATAATTTAAACAACTTACTTAAATTAATGATACCAATGTATTGGAAACTTATAGGTAGCTGGAAACTGATATGACTGAACAAATAATTTTTTATGTTAATTTTGTTATGAGCTTGAAAAATTGACCTTTGAATTGGTAATTAAAAAAATCGTGTAACACAAAACCAGGCGAGAAGACATTGTGCCACTCAATACTTTTTACATTTTCAAAACTGAACTTAACGTTGTATTAGTTTTGAATAAATCATAATAGTATTTTTTTTTTTTAAATATAATCAAATACTAATTTAATTAAACCATAGTTGATCTTTTTTAAATATTAGCTTAACTTTGTAGTAGCTGAATTTCTAACTTTAACCCAATTTAACACTGAAGTTTTTGTGATCATTCTGGCAGGCTGATTAAAATATAAAACCTATTACCTAAAATATATTAACCTATTTCCTAGTGATACATAAAAACCCCGCTAGTTTGATATATATATATATATATATATATATATATATATATATATATATATATATATATATTTATATATATTTTTTTTAAAGATAAATCGAAAATTGTTTGATGAGAATAGATTGTAGTTGATTGAACGTTAAAGGACAATAAGCAAATTCGTAACGGAAACAAAAGCGGTTTATTGGACTCATATTGTCCAGCGAATGATTTATATTGGAAAATTGAAAATCATTGATCCTCCAGATAATAGCTTTTATTATAGGCTCTTATTCTCCGTTTGAGACAAAATAGGTATAATATTTTAGATATACGTGAATCGTCTTCGTGCGTATTAATTTGAAAAGGGTTTCACTTCTCTATGTTTGATAATGTATATATGTACATATATATATATATATATATATATATATATATATATATATATATATATATATATATATATATATATATATATATATATATAAATCCATGATAAAATGTCTCTGATGGCCATATTTTATTACTGAAAGTGTAAAATGTTGTTAATTTATTAGCTTTAAAATGGCACACAATGCAATCATGTTTAATCTTGTTTGTATAGACTAAATGGTGTTAATAAAATTGGACTATTTGAAGTCTTAATATGGATTATAAGAAAATTGGTTATAAAATTCAGTATCTTTTAAATCTTTAAAATGTTTAAAAATAACCTCATGCCTCACTGTATGTGTCTACTGCTTAAGCAAATTTACCGAGTAGAATAACGAATACAAATAATTAATTTTACCATGGTGGACTAATTTATCATAATGTGTTGAAGAATAAAACATACATCAAAATATATTTGTATCATAGCTTCTAACATCGATGTACTGTAAATGCAATGTAATCAATTACTAAGACGTTTTGAGTCTATTAAAAGAAGGATATTTTAAGGACTAAAACTTGTGTACGAGATTACATGGTTTCCTTATTACATAGGTTCAATTTCAAAACTTGTTTTAGGGATTTCAATTTTTTATTCGTTTTATTCGAACCAAAGTGTCAAAATGGGTTTATTAGTGGGTTTATACTGAAGACTTCTTTTTCGCTTCAATAGGACTTCGTTTGTTTGCCTAGAATTAAATACTACTAATGCTTCAAAATTGTTGCAATATTTTATTGAAATATTTTATTTAATACATTTATTTGCCCTACAATCGCAATCACACACCCTGCTGCACCTACGCCTAGCGCCGGCCATCCCGCCACGCAACGGTCGACCGTTTGAGGTAGTACACTGCTAGTCGATGGTGACGATATTCTATGAATATTGAAGTGTGGTACAGGGAGTTCCAGGAACGTAAGCTGTTGCAAAAAGTTTTCTTGTTTGTAATAAATATCGAGTGCTGTTTTGATGAGTTGGATACTTCTAATACTCTCTCGGGGTCTTTTTTGGAATGTCCCCGCTTTTTTAAACAATTTTCTATTGAGTTCCCACATAATGGAAATGGTTAAGACACGACTGGTAGTCAAGTGGGAAGTTATTTTATCGTGATCGTTATCAGTAAGATTATCTTTGGGTCCTTCGCCTGCTTATCGGTAGGCTGATAAAAGGTTGCGTGATCGGCTTACATATTCAGTCGTTATCATGTTTATAGTTTATAATTTTATCCTGCAGTACATTCCTTAGACATGTTGAAGGCAATAGAAATTGTTTAAAATGCGGGGACATTCCAACCTAACATAACCTAACCTAACTTAACCTAACCTAACCTAACTGCCCCGCGGCTCTCCCGGCGGGTCAGTCGTTGGATAGCTGTGGGACGGCCTAGGTTAGGTTAGGTTAGGTCAGGTGTCTTAACCATTTCCATTAGGTGGGAACTCAATAGAAAATTGTTTAAAAATGCGGGGACATTCCAAAAAAGACCCCTCTCTCGTAAAATTCTCAATTGATTGCGAGAGAAGCTAGAGACCACTGTCTAATGGAGTACAGTGGCAAACATTCTTTTGCATGATTCCACCACTGCACAGGAACAGAGGAGTGTAGCAGTTAGAAACAAATAAAATAATTTGACTTTTTAGTATGATAAAGTGTTTTACTGAAATTTGTTGGGTGCATTGCTTACATCAAATAACCACGGAAGGCTGGAGATTACTAAGAACTACCAAGAAATTCTTTTGCCAACCTAGTCGAGATCAAGAATGGGTTTTTGTTGGATAATCTAAATTAATCGTTTCTAAAATGTTATTTTTAAGTAAGGGCAGGATAATAGTGAGAAGAGGATATATTGTATCTTTTTTTCTGTAGGCTGTAATAGTTAGTAATAAGTAACCTGTTTCTTCCTTATTCGGTTGTCATATATACGCCAGTGGCATTTTTATTTGAACATTAGTATAACGTACACTCAAATTCTATTAGGGAAAGTGGTCCAAACCCATGTAATTTACGGGGTATCCTTGGAATTGAACCCGACTCGACCTACTGGTAGCGCTTATAAGGAGAGGCCCCCAAGAAGCCCCTACCAGTGGGTCCTGTTGGATTTATGGTAACCTAATGGTAGCTCTAGGTTAAATAGACAGCAGACTTAGATTCAGGGAGTTGGTCATGGAAGTGGTTTTTGGGTGTGTGTGTGTGTGTGTGTGGGGGGGGGGGGGGGGGTTACAAGTTAGAATCGAGAGGTAAGGCTCAGGTAAGTTTAGATTAATGGGTTTTTACTATTTTTTATTATTATTCAAGTAGGTGTATTATCCTCGAAAGGTTTTGGTCTGCTTAACTCTAAGACTTAATTTGAATTGCAAATTAAACAAAGCATCGTTAATCTGCTGTCTGAACAGCTATACAATTAATATACAATCAATTCCTTTCCGTTAGTTATATTTGGTTTGATTATAATAACGTAATTTGATTATACGTGGGTCTTTTATTCAAATACACTCTCGTTCACAACAGAAGCAGAGAGGTCGTGCTTGGAACATGCTGAACCCATGCCTGACGAAATAAAACTTTTAAAAATTTGATGGCAGTGATTGAATAGTGAAGAATAAATTTAAAAAGTCATGCTAAATACAAAGCTATGGAATATGTATGTATATTTGTTTACTTTTCAGGTGGAGAACTAATTTTTTGAGCAAACGTTGTTAAAACTCTTTTAAACCTCTTGCTAAGCTTCCTAAAATAGGATTAATATTTTTTTTATGAACAGGTAATGAAAAATTCTTGCAATATTTCAGTGGTTATTATAATCTGCAGTAAGTAATTAGATTGCAGTTTTCGATAAAAATATCTATTTATTATCTTTTAATCCAATCTTCACATTATTAAAATTCCTGTGTACACGATTACATTTCATGAAAGTTTAAAACATAATATTTTCAGTTACTTTTCGGTAACCTTAATGCTTTTGGCCTACCTTCAATTAAGCAAAAATCGTGTACAAAGAGACAGGAGTAAAAAGAAGGTTATATACTTAGTATTATATCTTTATGCAATGTTTTACAACAACTCTGGCCCATAGAGCTAATTAACAAAACGTATCTCTGTATTTCATTTTGAATAATTAGCTTAACATTGAACAAACTGTGATTTGATGAGACCCCAAATAGCCTATCACGGCCACGTGTTCAGCTAGGCTTAGTACATCAATCAAACAAACCGTCATTAAAACTATATTTAGTACTTTAAATATCCGTAATATAAGTGAACGTTTGTTATTTGTTAAACAAATTATAAAGTTACCTAATCAGTATAAAACATATTGGGAAAAATTTTAATCGGTTAGGAAATCGGAGTATAAAACGATAATGGTACTATCCCATTATGTTAACGTTAGTTCTGCAATGAAGTTAAATGATCCATCGAAACATCTTTGGGCAACAAAAGAAGTCGTGAAGATAATAAAACTGTTTCTGAAAACGTTGATTCTAGGACGTTAATTAATTGAAGACATTATCAAAAAATGCAACCTAGATGTTATTGGCGTTATGTTTGAACAATGTTTAGCCCATATTCATTACATATTAAAATTAAAATTAAAACTCAAAGCCCGCACTACATAACAGTAGCCATAAATGTATTATTATACAATAATGGAAGAGACCATTTTTTTATTGAGTTGTTCAAGGTTAGTACATTACTGGATTGGTTTGATTTATAAAACCGGTATGAGTACTGTATTTTATTTATAGATTTCTTATAAGTAAAAAAGCGTTATTCAGGAAGAAAAGTTTTAAATAGTTCCATATTTTAAACTATACAGTTATTGCATCTAATAATTATGGTAATTAATTGTACACAGTTTATTTAATACATTAAATTGTTATAAATGTTTTTAATAAATTACCGGGTAAATATTTAGCAAAATCTTGTCTTACTAAATAACTACATTAATTTTTACTCTATATTTCTGTATCTGTATCTCCTGGTCTTCGAACCATAAATAAAAAGAAAATGCAGTATTAATATGTTGTAACTTAATGTACCTTAAATTTCAAGAAATCAGAAGAAAAATAGTTTTATGGGGCTTTTTGATTGTGAAATAGTGTTATTTTCAATGATAAGGTAGCTGAAGAAGGAAATCATTAAGATGTTATCTTACGCACATCTTCCTAATGAAAGCTGTTGATGAAAATGGAAAATCAGTTAGAAAGAGAGAATGCAAAGGCGTTTGCTATTTGCAATGATTTCCCTTATAACAGTTCGCTAATATTGTTTGTTTTTGTTGTTGTTGTTGTTTTTTTATTAATGAATTAGGATACTGAATGTAGGAAATGTGTAATTCAAAACCTTTCAATTTTTTATATATTAAATATATTTTTATATATTAAAATATTTTAAATATTTTATCTATTAATGACATATTATTAGGATTTTTAACTTAAGAAATAATTTTGTAGCTAGATTAGCGATTTTCTAATAACCTTATTATTTTAAAACAGAAAGATGCTTGTCATTACATTATAAAAGCTTATGATAATATATGTTAAAATGTATTATTTAAATTCAGAAAAGTTTAATACTACTTTACATACAGTAATTATAATCATTTCATAATCAGGTCTATAGCTAATATTGTTTAAAGTTCTTTGATGAGTTCTTAAAACATTAAAAAAATTATGTTTGAAAATTTAAACTAAGAATAAAATTTAATTAAATTTTATCTCATTAAAACCAGCAAGAGATTTTAGGTGAATTAAAATAACATCTTCCCAAGAATATAAATATGATATAATAATATTATCAATTCATTGTTGTGATAAAAGTTTAGTTATACAAAAATGATTGTTAAATTAAGTATTAATAGTAAAAATAACTTTGATTAGCTGAGAGAACTCTTTTTTCCCCACAGGAGAGGATTTAGGCCGTCCGAGGGATTGGTGATGCTCAGGATAATCCTTCTTGTCTTTATCGCTGACAATCCCTCCACAGCGCTTTATTCTTGTGACACAGCGTGTTTTATTGCTCGTTAAAACGGATCCTTGTTACGAAACCGCAAACACAGCAAGGCGCTCTGCCAACACGGAGTCAAAAATGACGTTGTGTTTTTTTACTTTCTTCCTTACGATATTATATGATATTATATAAACTTCAAAAATTGTAATGATTCGCAATAACAATAATATGCTACTAAGAATTAAATATATCCACCTAAATACGTACTAATTTTCTGTTCAATCCAAGGAAATGTATGAGAGAGGGGTTTGCATGTCCAAAAAGTATACTACCTACGATTTTTTAGATTTTAAACATCAAATTGACGATTTAAATAGTTTTTCGTTCACAATGTTATGAGTTGACAAGTTCAACTGACAATTTTTTAATAAATGTAAGATGGGTCTGAAAGCACGTTTGCAGCAGAGTTGACAACTTTCATTGTTATAACGGTGTAAACTCAACAGCATCTCACAACATTGTCAACCAAAGTAAAAGACTAATAATTAGGTCTACTCTATTTAGTTGACAACATTTATATATATGGTTAAGGAAACTCAGGTTGTTTACCAAATCAAATCAAAAACCTCTTTATTTCGTGAATATATGTTAATCCAATGTAACATGGGCCATTGATAAAAGATTTCCCAATACTAATCTAACTTATGACTGACAGATTGAAAATGGCTGGCTTCAGAATTACATCTCACATAGGCTACATGTAGTCCGTGTGCGTGAGAGCTAGATGTGACGTTATTATAATAAAAAAATATAATATTTTATAAGCTGTTGTTTAGTATTACAGATTAAACAAAAATACAATATGAAAAAGAAGGAAACTAAAATAATAAAAAAATACAATTTGGATTTAAATGTTATTATTTATAGAAAACTTAATAAAATCAATTATATTCAAACCATAAACAGTAATTGAAGTGAAATTGTATTTGAACTAAGATGCAACTTGCCATTTATTTAATAGATTATGGATTTTACTCCCGCCCCCCCCAATCCGATTCAGTGCACTCAAAAGACGGACGTGCCCAAGCATAGTCTCTCTCTCTCTCTCTCTCTCTCTCTCTCTCTCTCTCTCTCTCTCTCTCATTCCACCGTATCTCTTTCTCCAACCTCTCTTTCTCATCCCATATTTGTCAAATTAAATAAATTGGCAAAGTTCGGTTGTAAACTCTAATGTAAACATTGCTTTGGAACTCATTTATTACAATTATACTATTACTAGTTAATATTTTAAAATCACCTACAGTACTAGTTTCTCCATAACTTACGTTAACCTCATTTAACAAAAAAGTACACCTATTTTCTATTATATGCTATAATAATCTTGTGTGGGGAGGGCAACATAATGCAGAGAAATATTCCATTGATAAACCGAGCGATAGTTAAAAAATCATAAAAAAAATCTTTACACTTTTTAAAAGATTTTTTAACCTCTTATGATGTATTGAAAAGTTTTAGTATATAGTCAAAAACTTTCATGGACGGTAAAAACCCGTTTTTTTGTGTCTTTGAAATTCACGATAATGTACTTTCCCTATACTTTCTAGTTTTTAACATGTCAAGTCCGTTTAAATTCTAAAAAAAAAAACGTTTATTTCTATTGTGTTTCTATTCTATCGTTTATTTTAGTTTTTAAATGATTTCTTGTACTTAATTTTCTAAGACCTTAAGTTAATTCAAACAAAAAGTTTGGGTAAAAATTATTGTTCTCTTTCTACGATGTAAAACCTTAAGCTAAAAATCAATGAAAGCAAATGAACCAACTATTTAGTTCCGCCTCAGGATTATACAATGGTAACAAGAGTCAACAAAGGTTAGCAGCGATAGACCGAGTTAATTGCTTTCTTTTATTAGAGCAAGACGATGTTCTTTTAACTGCCTTGTTTTCAAATTACTTTTACAATAGGAAAAAGTTTATTTAGGTTTTCATCAAACTATTGATAGACTAACAAAGTTTGAGTTCTCATAAAGTTGTGTTTTGTGCATATTATTTTACTGAATTTCAGTTCTTTCAAGAATAATCAACAGTTATTCTTTGGTAATGAAACTTTTCCATACGTTAAATATAAACCCTAAATAATTCAATTAATACGTATTTAGACTTTTTTATCTTAGTATTAAACCAAAGAATAATTAACTTTTTTGTGAATTTGTAAAGAGACTAAATGGCCAAAAGGCCCGATAAAAAAAAATATATAAATTTTCCTTTATTTCTAACGCTATTCAATATAGGGGATACACAGATATCAATAGTATTCAAACATTATTGAGTAGTTATTAATTACTATTTTGTTTTTAACTATTTTTTAGAGTATGGGAATGCATCTACTCACGAATTGAAATAGAACACTGACTCCTTACTCTCCTTAATTAATACCCACTAACCCCCTACGGACCGCGGAGTGGGTTCCAGTCTGGGAATCTTTACGATAACTTCATGCTAGGGCCTCATGTCTGAGAGCTGATGGGCCACCTCAATCTGAAAGCCTACAGGTCACCCAGTCTCTTGTCACACTTCACACGAAGCACCGTTTGGACATGGACGACAAATCCCCTCCTCCAATCTTTGTACTGTAGCATCACCTCTACCATGTTGTCTAGTTTGATAGCTTCCACAGAATGAACACCCTACCATCTTCGGTAAGCACTCACAGATACTTCTCCACAGTCTTGGCCTGGACCCCGGAAGTCATAAGGATCACTGTGTGGACTCTCCATCGCGTGAGCATTGGTCTAGGAAACATACAGTTTTAGTCGGTGGCTCCTTAAACATCTGTTGACCTGGATCATCTACTAATTCTGGTGAAACTGGGCCAAGTGAGCGGTGATGACTGCATATGCATAGTCTGCGTATCCCAGTAAAACACGTTGTACCTCAAGCAAACCATGATAACCATGATACAATACATTTTACAGGTCTGGGCCGAGAATCTAGCCTTGCACTGCTCCAGTACTGTCATCTATTGTTTTCCTGCCTTCTCTTCGGTCTCATACAACAGCCGTTGATCCCTCAGGTGGTTCTCGACTATGACCAGAAGATAGTTAGGCACCCTAAAGTCCTGTTGCAACACCTCGAGCATGTCCACTCACAAAGTTGAAAGTAGTGTTGACGTCCCACGTGACCAGCAGCACGATTGGAGTGATCTGATGGAAGGCTGTATTGGTTTGCCGGACAGTGCCCATCATTTCAATTATGCCATTCAAGGTTTATTGTCCTTTTAAAAAACCATGTAGCCAAGGTGAGTCTCTACAGATTTTAATGGAGACATGCAATCTGGTTTGCAGCAACCTCTCCTGGGTTTTAAACACAACCTATGTCCTGGCACACCTCTTTCCAGCAATCAGCCATGCTTAGACGAAGCGCTATTGGAAATGGTCTTGCTTGAGCCATCTCCAAAATGTGCCTTCCCCGAGCATTAGTGACGAACATGCCCAATTCAGCTTATCTCCCTTTAAAGTCACTCCCAACTTTGACAAGCCCTGAGACATTCCGAATATCGTCTTTGAGCCTTGATTTCGAACACCAGCTGCTCCGGCATCTTGACCTCCCTACAGATTGATTTTGATGTACATTGTTATTTTGTAAGAGAGTCTGAAAACATTGAACAACGATGGGTCTAAAATCCTTCGTTAAGCCACTAGCCACCTTTTTTTCAGATGATAACTTTTATTTCCGTAACGTATGATTATATTTAATTTAAATTTGGTATGAAGCTTTCTCATACGAATGTATATTTTCATAAAAGTATATATTTTCAAAATGGCGGCCATTTAAAAACTGTAAACTCAAATATCTAAAACCCGGTTAATTTTATCAAAATTTTACACAGTACAAAAAAGTTGCCAAATTTAATTACCTAACCAATGGCTTTAAGTTTGTAAGGATGTGACAACAGATAACGAGCTATAGCGATTCTTCTGTTAAAATTACCTTAATTTGCATGAATTACAATGCAAATCGATGTTTTTATTTGGAAAAATCACAAAAATTAGGTTATTTAATGTTAGATTCTCACACACCTAGTACCATCGGTTGGATAGGCCTACTTAAATTTGACATTTTTTGTCTCCAGTAAAATTTTGATTAAATCTACCGAGTTTTAAGTATTTGAGTTTAAAAATTTTAAATGACCGCCATTTTATAGATATACATCGGCAAAAAGCACTTTTTCCATGAAAATGTACATTGGTATAAGAATGCTTCATACCGTATTTGAACTGAATACAACCTTCCGTTACGGAAATAAAATTTACTATGTGAAAAAACTGCGGCTAGCGGGTTAACGAAGGATTTTAAACCCGTCTTTGGTTGATGTTTTCCGTTTGTCTTGACCCAAAGAACAAATGAAAAAAATTCTAAAGAGAGTTCACCAATACCTTTATGTATTGTTGTATTATAAGTGTACTTTTCGTGTTTATAAGAATTATTTATTTTTATTTAAAATGTAAGGACGAAAGTTGATTTATTTGACCAGAATATAGTTTAATTTGTAATAATTATAAATTATAATTAGATTAAATTCAATATACTTGGTTGTAGAAAAATAGAGTACATATTTTTCTAACGCTTTGATTCAAAATGGTATATTCAATTTGAATTGTTTTTAAGGAATGGAAACTGTACACTTAACCTCTTTAGCTTGTTCTAGTAAAACGGTTATTACTTCATTGCGCGTATTACACTAGATGAACTTGGCACTTTCTGCAATGAAACTTAAGAACATTCAGACTAGAACAATTTAAACATTTCTATTCTAATTTTATTTTGTAATTGTCCAACTATAAAAACTCCTTACTTCATTAAACATTATGGAACTAATCCCAATGGCGTTAGCGACGTCATTGCCACATTGAAGAAAATAGTTGTGTTATTAGATTAATTGTCTGTACTTTCAAGAGTTTTTAAATGTTTTATAACTACTTTAAGGATTCCGAAAAAAATACAAATAATCGTAACTAGACAAATATGTTTCATGTTTAATCATAGAACTCTATGTAAATCTGGAACGCTCACACCGTTGTAAGAACCCGCAACCTGGGGGAAAAAGGTGCTTACAGTGCTTCCTCTTCGTCCCGTTGACCCAGTAGTGTAGGGCATGGGATACGTCAGGACAGAATTATAAATTCTGCTTACTTAATTCTATCTTTCATTGAAACGGGATTAACTTTAGATTTTACATAATTCATCCACCTCATACACATATTTTCAATCGAAAACTTTTCGAGTTGGTTCTTAAATGTACTTATGCTATTGCTGTTGGTAATATGTGATGGAAGAGAATCTAATATTTTGTTTCCAACATAAAAAGGTTGCTTTTCAAACATTTTTGTATTATGGAAAATAGCAAAACGGTTCTTAAATCTAGTATTATGTGAATGATCACGGACAGTTGGATGTCCGTGAACCTTAGCATACAGAACAACTTCAAAAATGTAAAGACTGGGAAGTGTCAATATTTTGAGTCTTTTGAACGCCTCTCTGCAGTGATTACCACCCTTGAGGCCAGCAATGAGTCTCTTCTGCAAAACAAAAAGACGATTAACCGACGTTTTGTTGGCAATCCCCCAGAGTATAACAGAGTACCTGAGATGGGTCTCAATGAGGCCATGGTAAACTAGTTTGAAAAGACTCTTGATCCCTAATCTTGCAAATTTCTGAGAGTGTAGATTAAAGAAGAAATCTTTGAATGAATTTGATTGATTTGATGCTCCCATGTCAGATTACAATCTCTAATCTGACACCAAGGAAGTCAACCACCTTGAGGCAAGATAGACCTAATGACTTATTCTGGCAGTGCTCGCTCTTTGATTCATACTCTTGTTTCTCATACATACCAAAAATAACAAGACTGAACCTTACATATTTGTAATCTGCATAAACTACTGATTCCAACAGTATATAAATCTGCATTCCTTTTTATTAGGGAAGTATAATAATTTTTAAAACAAATATTTTTGAAAACGTGACATCAAAAAGTTACCAAGGGAAAAAGTTTTTTTTTAGGAACAAACTTTTAGCAGCAAAGTTTCATATAAAATGTTTTAATTTAACACTATCCCCTAACAATTTTAGTTTCGGATATATTCGAGCACAAAGCGAGCGGTAAATGTTATTGATGCACTGCTGTATTAGTGGCAATATGAGACGCGTCGGTCGTCTTGAAATCAATAATAATGCTTCAAGGCAAATAAAATTGTGGATTATTTACTTACTTTCAAAGTTACTTTTCTAAGTTGTTTGTACTATCTACACAAAAGTCTTTCTTTGACATTGTGTAACTCATGTAAAATAAACTAATTAAAAATTATTATTATAATCTACAGTTTTATATATACTAACAAACAGTTGAAATAAAGACGATGAGGATTTGAAAATATTAATGAAATAAAATAATCACAGAATTTAGTTTTTCTGTTTTATAAATAGGCCTATTTATGGATGTTTTAATTTTTCTTGTGATAACTTTCTCTTAAGACAAAGTATCGTTAAATAACCACTCATATTAAAGTGGAAGTGACTGAAATAAATAATAAAAGAGAGAGTTTAACTTTGTTTTATAAAAAAAAAACAACGAATACAATTTTATATTCGTATCTTTTAATAAGTAAATATTTGTTTAGTAATGTAATAACATAAAAACAATTTACCAAATTACAGTAAATTTAAAATTTAACACTCAGTTGTGAAAAGATATGCCGCTCCCTCTTATGTTACGATTAGAGCTCTTGAGTGCTGAACGCGACACCACTATAATGTAATAACTATCCACTTAAACGTATTAAAAATTTCTTTAAAACTCACATCGTAAACTAAAACTGTCCACTCGTTATGAAGTTGTAGGAGAAATGATAAGGGATAAAATATTTGAAATGTGAGAACAATTGGATTACTAAAACGGAAGAGATAATCTGGGCATCGCGCAAAGAGGCGATTCTCCGAAATTTTCAACGTCCCGCCACTTTGATCTTTACACAGGTTTTTCGAAAAAAAACCATTCACTTAAATATATATATATATATATATATATATATATATATATATATATATATATATATATATATATAAAACATTATATATATATATATATATATATATATATATATATATATATATATATATATATATTATGCAAAGCTTTAAATTAATCTAATTTTCTACAACTTTGTCGCTTGGAGTTTTTTCCTGACCAATAAACAATAAAAAATTTACGCTTAGTAACTTTTTCATATTTTATTATTGTGTATTGACTTTCGTTTTTATATAATAGCTTTTACTAGTCAACCATAATGGTGAGGATATTTACATGGTTATAACCAGCAACTCTTTTTCCTTAAAAAAGTATAACACATATGAATGGTATTGACATTGAATGGTTAGTGACCGGTTAAAAACCGTATAAGGAAGTGCGCACACCAAAGCTTCAGTTGCTCATTTGGCGTTTATGACTGCTCTTCAGAATAACGCGTTGCGGTTTTTGGTTCGAGTTTTGCCTTGCGTGAGCATTCCAGGTGTATAAATACGCACAGTTCTATGTGTTCAATTGACCTATAGTGTCCTTTATTTTGCATAGTGGTTTCTAATTAATAAAACATGTTAAACCATTGCGGCCCTGTGGAATATTTTACAACCAATCAAACTTATAATCAAACTTTATAATTACATATCAGACGATTTTGTTGATAAAATTAAAAATCCACGAATATGTATTTTTAATATGGTACCGTAATTAATTGGAGGTTTGAGTTCATGTAGGCCCATTTGACAGTTTATTGTTATGCTGTATATGCTTGATGATATTTTGAAGGACAACCGAGTTTAATTTGATTTACACTCAGAATCAATATAACCAGGTTTTCACTTCTGGAATAGATTCAAATTAAAAGACACTCAAAAAGTGTATTATTGATGTTACACGCACGGTGGCAGGTAGCTCCACCGGGTACCAGGTCCTGGCGTCGTCCTCTCGGGTCCACCTGGTCTCATAACGGACACTTCTGGGTTTTACACTTTGGCACTGAGTTATCTTGAGATTCGCTTTAACACGTCATGACTAGAGGAAATGCCTTTCAACGCGGAAGTCTGGTTTGAGGCGTTAAAGTTTACAGAGGCACGCACAAGAATTTCTCGACGACACTTCTACTGAATTTAAGGAGAGAGTTTAATTAACACACTTAAATTAAAATTTTTGTCCAGTAAAATAAGAGTATTGGTGCTTCGGGTGCGGAAAATTTCATATAGCCGAGAGAAGGGCAATGAAAAACCCAATAGATGAAAAAGGGCTTTTTTGAGTTACAAGAGAATGTAGTGTACTGCCGAGAATAGATACTCGGGGGGCCAAAGAGACGACTCCCCCGGCCCAAAGACACTGTATATTTGAAGTTTTTTCGATCTACCAGTCAGAATACAGGATCATGATCATACTATGCGTCGGGGGATTCCGAAATCCGCATAGCAACAATGGATGCGCTATCCCACATTATGAAACTCAAAACTAAAACTTAACAAATTTTATATTTCTTATGCTTGAAAACTAAGAAAAAATAATACATTATTAACTCTTGTTATCGCTATTAGTATATGAACTGTAAATAACTTTCTATTATTGGTAAGAATCCTCTTGATGGGCCTCCATAACAGTCACTTAAAAATGTTAAAATGGAATGAAATCTTAAAGCATTACTTGAGCAATGTATTACATTTAATATATTCTAATATTATAATAACTATATTATGTCACTGGCCTTGCTCCACTCTAGATTTTATATCTCTATTTCCGTTGTGTGTTTGGTTACTCGTGCCAGACTGGTGGCTGCCGTGTGGCGTGATAACGGTTACATCAGTTATAAAATTATCCGTAACCATTAGTGTATTACATTCAGTTATCCATAATTAAGGGTTTTTACTATGAACTTAAGGTATTTTATTGAAGTAAACACCCAAATTCCCATTTTGAAAAATAACTAATTTACGTATACAACATAAAGTGTCTAGTAAACTACCGAAGTGTAACCTAACACCGAGGCTTCCTACATGTACTGCGCGGTGTGTGATTGGTTGATGCGACAGTCCAACGCAATCAGCCGCGGACAGTAACTGATGATTCTGTTGCGAGCTCAGACTTTAGATAAGTTCATTGTCTCACCTCCCTACTGCTTTAAAACCGTACATTGAAGACGTGGTGATGTGTGATATTTACACACGTACAGTATATATTTTATGTATATAATATATGCATTTATTATACAGGGTGTCCCGGAACTCTCTGGAACCCTTTTGTATATTTGTTCCTTGCATCGAGACAAGAAAAAAACATCGTACAAATAGGGGTCGAAAATCCACCGTTTAGCCGCTAGCCGCCATTTTGTTTTTTTCACGTAATAATTATTATTTCCGTAACGGATGGTTGTATTCGGTTCATATTTGGTATGAATCTTTATCATACTAATGTGCATTTTCAGGAAAAAAATTAATTTTTTCCACAGTGTATTTTCAAAATGGCGGCCATTTTAAATTTTCAAACTCAAATATCTAAAATTTTATAAATTTAAAAAACTTTTTACTTTGTACAAAAAAGTTGCCGAATTTAATTATCTAACCAACGGTACCAAGTTTGTAAGGATCTGATTACAAATAACGGAGTTATTGCGATTTTTCTCCAAAAAAACATTGATTTTGCATTATAATTAATGCAAATTATGGCCATTTTCACAGAAAAATCACAATAACTTTGTTATTTGTTATCAGATCCTCACAAACTTGGTACCGTTGGTTAGATAATTTAATTTAGCAACTTTTTTGTCTGAAGTAAAATTTTTTTGAAATTTACCGAATTTGAGATATTTTAGTTTGAAAATTAAAAATGGCCGCCATTTTGAAAATACACAGTGGAAAAAATTAATTTTTTCCCCGAAAATGTACATTAGTATGATAAAGATTCATACCAAATATGAACTGAATACAACCATCCGTTACGGAAATAATAATTATTACGTGAAAAAAACAAAATGGCGGCTAGCGGCTAAACGGTGGATTTTCGACCCCTATTTGTACGATGTTTTTTTCTTGTCTCGATGCAAGGAACAAATATACAAAAGGGTTCCAGAGAGTTCCGGGACACCCTGTATATACACTTGAAATATAAGTGTATATGTGATATATTTACATTTTAATAAATAGTATTACTAGAAATCGTTGGAACATTAATCGTATCATCTCTATTATCTCAAGATCACTTTTATTTTTAATTTACTTTACTTAAGATGCTGAAAGATGAGGATTAACAGTAAAGTGGGACTCTTACAAGTTAAAAATTATTTAGTGGAACATCATCTACGTCTAAAGACCGTCCTGACCATGGTACATTTATCAGGTTTTTTTGGTATTTTATGAGGTTTTGGTTTTATCGAGATATACACTTTTACTTAAATAAGTACAGAAGTCAGGGGTGGCTGATTACCCTGCTACGCTACCCTGCGTACCGAATGGAAACAACATTATTATGATGCATGGGACCCAGAGTGTTGAATATTTACAGAACTCAAAACTGAGGTATGTATTCTCTCTGAGATGAGGAGACAACAGTTCGGAGTATCGTGATGCTGTTAACATGCTTCGAATGGGGGTTTTTGTAATTCGATGACCGATAAAGTCATTGTACTCCGAGAGCCACGGTACCTGAGTGAGAGACTGCAGACCGTGATGAGGTTTCACATAGGAGAGACTGCAGTACCGTGATGAGGTTTTACATCAGAGAGATTGCAGCACCGTGATAAGGTTTCGCATCCAAAAGACTGCAGCACCGTGATGAGGTTTTGCATACGAGAGACTGCAGCACCGTGATGAGGTTTTACATCAGAGAGACTGCAGTACCGTGATGAGGTTTCGCATACGAGAAACTGCAACACCGTGATGAGGTTTCGCATAGGAGAGACTGCAGCACCGTAATGAGGTTGTACATCAGAGAGACTGCAGTACCGTGATGAGGTTTTACATCAGAGAGATTGCAGCACCGTGATAAGGTTTCGCATCCAAAAGACTGCAGCACCGTGATGAGGTTTCACATAGGAGAGACTGCAGTACCGTGATGAGGTTTTATATCAGAGAGATTGCAGCACCGTGATGAGGTTTTACATCAGAGAGATTGCAGCACCGTGATAAGGTTTCGCATCCAAAAGACTGCAGCACCGTAATGAGGTTGTACATCAGAGAGACTGCAGTACCGTGATGAGGTTTTACATCAGAGAGATTGCAGCACCGTGATAAGGTTTCGCATCCAAAAGACTGCAGCACCGTAATGAGGTTGTACATCAGAGAGACTGCAGTACCGTGATGAGGTTTTACATCAGAGAGATTGCAGCACCGTGATAAGGTTTCGCATCCAAAAGACTGCAGCACCGTGATGAGGTTTCGCATACGAGAAACTGCAACACCGTGATGAGGTTTCACATCAGAGTGAATGCACCACTGTGATGAGGTTTCACATCATAGAGACTGCAGCACCGTGATGAGGTTTCGCATCCGAGAGACTGCAGCACCGTGATGAGGTTTCGCATACGAGAGACTGCAGCACCGTGATGAGGTTTCGCATACGAGATACTGCAGCACCGTGATGAGGTTTCACATCAGAGAGACTGCAGTACCGTGATGAGGTTTTACATCAGAGAGATTGCAGCACCGTGATGAGGGTTCGCATCCAAAAGAATGCAGCACCGTGATGAGGTTTTGCATACGAGAGACTGCAGCGCCGTGATGAGGTTTCGCATAGGAGAGACTGCAGTACCGTGATGAGGTTTTATATCAGAGAGATTGCAGCACCGTGATAAGGTTTCGCATCCAAAAGACTGAAGCACCGTGATGAGGTTTCGCATACGAGAGACTGCAGCACCGTGATGAGGTTTCACATCAGAGTGAATGCACCACTGTGATGAGGTTTCACATCATAGAGACTGCAGCACCGTGATGAGGTTTCGCATCCGAGAGACTGCAGCACCGTGATGAGGTTTCGCATACGAGATACTGCAGCACCGTGATGAGGTTTCACATCAGAGAGACTGCAGTACCGTGATGAGGTTCACATACGAGAGACTGCAGCACCGTGATGAGGGTTCGCATCCAAAAGAATGCAGCACTGTGATGAGGTTTCGCATCCAAAAGACTGCAGCGCCGTGATGATGTTTCGCATACGAGGTACTGCAGCACCGTGATGAGGTTTCACATACGAGGTACTGCAGCACTGTGATGAGGTTTCACATCAGAGTGAATGCACCTCTGTGATGAAATTTCACATCAGAGAGACTGAAACACCCTTATGAGGTATCACATCAGAGAGTCTGCAGCACCGTTATAAGGTATCACATCAGAGCGTCTGCATTACCGCGATGAGGTATCACATCAAATAGACTGCAGTGCCGGTTTTGAAATGTTCTAGGTAAACTTTAAATTTGAGAATTTGTTCAGATCTTATAGAAACGGGTTTAAAGTGTTTATGCTAAGTTCGCAAACCATAAAAATGTCATCAATGAATCTGTACCACACTCGAGGTTGTAAGCACTGTAAATTAAAAAAGTTCTTCAACATCTTATACAAATTGGTTAGCAAAAGTGTTGGCCATGTGAGTTCCCATGACAGCTCCTTTCACTTGTAGATAATTTTGGTCTCTTAACTGATTCAATATCAATACGAAGTAAATTTAAATATAAGTAATTACATTTATTATGTTGATATATATACATATATATATATATATATATATATATATATATATATATATATATATATATATATATACAGGGTGAAGCTCTAAAATCTAAAATTCACATAAAAGATACAAATACAATGGATTACCTGGCCTATTCAAGTTGTCATCAAGCTCACATAAAAAATCCACACCAAAAATCTTATCCATTCGAGCGAGAAATTTGTCTTTTGAAAATCGTGATTACAGAAATTACCTTGATAAATTAAGTAACTCCTTTAGTAGGAGAGGATATCCTCAAAACATTATTGATAAACACCTCGACGGTTGAAAAATTGCGCAAACAAACTTTAAGCAATGATAAAAAAATTATCACTCAGTAGGCTACTTTCCCGTACTATACAAGACAAACAATATTTTGAGAGTGGCTCACAGTATCATCTTGAGCTCTCCTTTAACACATGATTTGATTTCTAACCCCCCTCCCCAGGGTGATTTTCAAAAACCTCCTAATTTAAGAAATATCCTTTCGAAACCTAAATTGCCTTCTTCTCTTGTACCTAGTCCCAATGTTCCTGGCTGTTATCCTTGCAAAACATTCCGTTGTGCAGCTTGTAATCCATTCTTACCTGAGAGACTTTTATGAGCAGCCAAACAAATAAATCCTACTAAAATAAGGGAAACATCAATTATTGTGGTTCTACCAATGTAATATATCAACTTCCTTGTAACAACTGATCAAAGGATTACATTGGTAAAACCACAACAGCTCTAATGGTATGCATGAATGGCCACAGGCATGACGTAAATCATCCGTATATTCATGCCAGAGAGCACCCTCAAAATTTTTTACAATATTGTTCATTAAAAGGAATTTGCGAATTGCCTAGTAACACACAAGGAAGAAAGAGTATAGAACTTGAATAGGCCCATCAACTTATTCTGAAATCAAAAACTCCATTTGAACTTAACTTAAAATTTTAACTGATTAATTTTTTTTTAATTTCAAAATCATTACTTCCACACACCTTACCCACAAAAATGTAATCTCTTATAAAAACTTTTCCATTTGATCAATTTTTTATGTCAAAATCAGTGTTCATACTTATATATTATATACATTGGATTTTTATATTCCTGATGAAGACTAATGGCGAAAATTCTAACCTTAATTAAAGAAAATATAGCAAAGGTTTTTGTTTCAATTTCAAATGAAACCTTTGGGTGATATATGTGAAAATATATACTATAATAAAATTATTTTATATTTTTTTCAAACTTTTTTTTTGTAAAGAGCAATTCATCCCAGTAAATCTTGCGTCCGCTTATATGATTGACGCAAATCGCCAACCACCTAAGCTAACATCCCTCCAGAAATCAGTTAAAGACTTAAAAAACTTATTTCATCCATCTTTTTTAAGAGTGGGGATAAAATTCTTATGAGCCTCATATAATAACTTAGGTTAGTCGATAAAGATCGCATCCATAAAAAATCATAATTAAGTAGGGAAATATAAAATAGAGAAATCTCTACATTCACATCTATTATAATGAAAATGTCTTATGAATAAAAATAGTTATGTTCGCATGAGTCGAAGATGGCCTGTGCGTAGAAAGAGTTCTTTAAATAGAATACAAATAATTAACAGTTGAAAAAGATTATGTAAATTTATTTATATAAGCTTCAGGCAATAAACTGAAATTGACAGGAAAATGGTTGTTATATAATTTTACAAAGAAAAATTAAAAAAAGGGATATGACAATCATTATGTAGTTTGTTTGTTACAGTTATTGTCTGGTAATTTTGATATTTGTAAACGTATTTTATGTATGTATTTAATGTATTTTTAGGATGTACGAGTCTGAGCTTCATTTCCACCCATTCCCAATACTTATGTGGACATAGTTCTCTTGCACCCTGCTTGTTAAGGAAAGTTAGTCGTGTAACCAAGGAAAGGTTTGAAAATGTAAAATTATTAATATTCTAATTGTACTTACTAAAAGAAAATGAATAATGAAGGAAATAATTCAATAATAAATGTTGAAAGGAGGCGGTACACCCTTGGTTTAAACTAGGTGTACTTTTTAAAATGTTGTACAATTTTGTGACTGATTTTAAGAGGCAAAATCTAGATAAAATGTGTTGACACATTTAATCAAAAATAGTTATATAGTTCTATTGTTAAGCGTCGATAATAGTGTATTAACAAAACCGCAGTTAATGTGTGGAAGTTTTAAGTAAAATTTTAATATTTATATGATGTTATGATCAAAGATAATTGATATTCCCGGAGAAATGTGATTTAATCGCCGTCCCTTGATTTTTTTTTTTTTTTTTTTTTTTTTTTTTTTTTTTTTTTTTTTTTTTTTTTTTGAGGGAGAGGCAGGGAAAATGCATTACGCACACAGGTGGCCAGCCTGTAGTGTGGGACTCCCCTAAAAAACGGGTTTACCCACTAAAAAACCTCCTCTACTCTTTAGGATTCTAACCTGGAATTGTTTATCACATTACGTCAGGCTAGGCCTAAATTTGGCTTACGCCCATGGGGCTCGCTCCTTATCCAGCTGTTCGGTCAAGGGATCTGGGCCACTTCGTGGTCCAAATCGGTTTTCTTTTCCAGGAGGATACCCCGGACGAACTGTGACAATCCCAGTTGCCCTCATCCTCCATAATCTTTTGGCAGACCGTGTCCACCGAAAAAACACCGAGTTTTCTTGTGGCCTCCAGGCGGGGCCTTTCCCAACGCGAACAGCGGAAGAAGGTGTGTTCCGCGTCATCGGGAACGCCCGGGCAGTAGATGCAATCCGGTGAACCGGTCTTGCCCATCCGGTTCAGGTACGACTTGAAGTAGCCGTGACCTGTCAGGAACTGCGTGAGGTAGTAGTCCACCTCGCCATGCCGCCTTTCCACCACCATCGCCGTCCCTTGATAAAAGCAGAGTGGTTCTCATTAATATTTATATTGGTGAGATTGCTTAATTAGAGCTCAGGGAATACAAAAGCAGCTCAAAGCTAGGATTTTTCACAAGGTAATATCTCTAATTAAAATAACCACCAAGATGTTTTAACTATTGTTTAGGAGTGCAATATAATGCATAAGAAAACAGCATCATGAAACTGTATACTTTTCTATTCTATTCGTTGATACAACAATACAAATTAATTTCATATTTAGCTTTATATTTTTAGAAATACAACACAATTTCTTCTCCTTCAACTAGCCCAAGTAAGAACAAGTACAATAAGTATGAAAAAGAAATCTGACGCTGTGGTGAAATCAATTTCGGTGATTACGGTCATGCCTCCCAATCAATGGGTCGTGCCCAGGAAGCCAAAAACAAGATCTATTTCGTCCTACGCGTCCTATGTTGTCGTGCGAGTGGTGGGAGGCCAAACCTACGCTTGCGTCCTAGGGGAGATCCGCAAGGATATCAGCATTGACGCCTGAGCTCGTAACGTATTCTGCACCAGACCGACTACGAATGGAATGCTTTCCTCCGGCCGAGGAAAGTCTCCGTCAGGCGGGCGTTTGCCGGGTTACGGCGGTAGTGGTAGGGAGGCGGGAAACATCGTTGCCCCAGAAGCGGGTCTCTGTTAAGGTGAGGAATTTCCATTCTCTCACTGAGAAACTCCAGGTCATTGAGCACTGGTGTTTGGTGGCACCAGTGAGCCACCAGGCTTCTTACACTTGCCCATTTCCGGGTGGAATTCCTCAGCTGCGCGGTGCGTCGGAGATTCAAGTGCCTGGACTATGGGCACCGTCGCATTGACTGAACATGCATCGGTCCTCTATTTGCTGTTAATTTGGGGAGGCAGGACACAATCATAAAACATTGTGTCAAACAGGTTCACTGCTTTCTCTGCATAGAACTGAAGCCAGAGGGTTTAGCCGCAGCAACCATGTCACTGGTACTGGGTAGTGCCGCGTTTATATATTCGCCTTAGAAAAGGCAAAGCATCCGAGTAACAACCACCAAAAAAAGGGAAGACTAAAAAGAAGACTATAAAATAGTCTTGTCTTCTTAGAACTGGCAGGGTCCACCCCTAGGGATCTCAAACAAGGGGCTCCCTCCGAAGTAATGTGATAAACTGTTTCAGTAGGGAACAAAGATTGAAAAAGAAAAAGGTGTGTTTTTTCCTTGAACTAGAATCAGATGTGAAGTTAATTGTTGTTTGCTGTCTTTTATCGCAAAGGTAGGACCCCAACCAGTCCAATGCCGTGTCTTTGATTCCAAGAGACTCAAGCTTTTTTAACAAAATGAAATTATTTACACAATTCACAAGCCTTGGAGGGATCGATAAAGCAGCTAGCTGCTGCATCGCCCTCCTCCAAGGCGTCAATGCACTTATTGATAAAATCTATAAGGGCTAGCTTTGTTGGTTTATTTTTTTGGTATCCAAACTGCTTGGAAAAGATCTTCAAAAAATTCCAGCAATCCCTGGCATGCCGCCTTCTCCAAGACCTACGAGACAGTTTGAAGGAGTGAGATTGGACGATAGTTCTGCGGCAAGTGTCTATCATCCTTTTTGAATAATGGCTTTACAATGGCATGCTTCCCACTGTGAGGGAACATGCCCTGTGAGAGAGAGGCATTGACCAAGTGTAAGATGGAGAACTCTATTTCCTTAAGACAAGATTTAATTATTTTACTTGAAATGCCATCCAAACATAAAGGATTTTTACTTTTCATTGAAGAAACCATTTTGCTAAGATCACATAGTGAAAATGGTTTAAAAAAGCTAAGCTCTTGTTGCAAATTCGAAGGTTCAGTTGGAGTGAAGTCAGGGGGAGATCAATTAAATCAGCATTAAACAGTGCGAAATTGATGGGTACATATTTTCATTTATGTTTGTTGTAAAGGTCTCTGAACCTATCGTTTTGTTTTTTTTATTTCCTTGTTGAAATGGACGTGGTCATGATCGTATCTATATGGAGCTTCAATTATAACTAAGTCCTTGAAATTTACATGCATTACTTTCCAACGATTCAACATAAGCGTGAATACATGAGTTGCTAGTATTATTTACTCCTAACATCAATATATTTAAACTAGATTGAGATTTAACATTAACTTTAGAAATAAGGTTATTAACATAGTAGCGCATTGCGGCTCCAGGAAAAATCAACGGAAATATTCTGAGTGCAATTCGCCTGAATCTGACTCTGTAACCACGGCCGTGGCTATCGGCAAACAATCTAGCATTTTTTAAAGAAAAAGGGGGCTCGGACTCCTGTGATAAAGACTCATTTCCAATAACAGACTGCTGCTCTAATCACAAATTAGAAACGTTTGAAAGATTACTCACAAGTGAAGAGCTTAAACCAGGGTCGCTTTCAGGACACACTGTGGAGCTGTTAGTCCTAGGCCTAGATGTATTCGATTTATTTGATTTCTTTAAAGTACTTTTAAAGTTTGATAAGATCTTCTTTAATCCGTGAATCATAGTAGTAAGTGTCATTCTTTCACTAAAAAACATCCTGTTCGCATCCCTAACTTCGCTTATCTCTGTCTCTAACTTATCTAATCCAATTTCAAGGCTAGCATTTCCTTCAGATCTACATTTTTCACCGAAATCGATACAACTAGGGCAAACCCAGTTAACCTTCTTTATTACTTTAAAAGCAGTCTTAGTTAGCTTACAGCATTTTTGGTCAGCATGTACCCACTGATTACAAATGTCACGGCTTATGGGACCACTTATGGAATAATTTGGTCGCACTGATTGCACAATGTGGCTACGTTATCAGGCATGATTCCAGAGTTAATCCATGGGTGGTTATAATAATGGTACTTACTTTTCCGCAAAGGGGGATAGTAGATTGAGGCCACCAATTACGTTAATTGATTTTTAAGGGTAAAAGTCTCGAATTGTGTATAACTTTTGAGTGGAAGCGACAAACTTGAACAAAATCATCGATGAATTAAAGGAAAATTTGAGATTGAAAGGAAAGATGGATGAAACAAGGAACCTTATTGGCCAAAATGCTTTTATAAGTCGATTATGTACGTTGACTATTGGTGGAGAGCTTCTCATCGAAAGTTGTAGAAACAAGATGGCAAAGAGGCGATCCTTGCAGGATCAAAAACTTTGAATCGAGATTAGCTTAAGAAAAACGATGTGACACGAAAAACTTTTGTAATAAAACCGGACACTATTACTTGAAAAAATACTTGGCACATAAAATAAATAAGTGAAATCTGATTTTTACAACTATTTATACTGAAGAACGGAAGGTCACTGATGAAGTTCTACAAGCCCGTCGGCCCTAGGACCGCCAACCTCCAGTTCAATGTTCAATATTTCCAAGTTCAATAGATGAATAATCTTTTGTGTTATCGTTTTCCATTTTACAGAACCTTATGGTGGTTGTGGTTTTTCGCTCAACCAAAGCTTACATTTTCATGTTCAATCATCCAGCACTTTCATGTTGTAAGGGTGATTCTGTGGGGTGTCACAGAGAAACACCTGTTTATGCCTCGGATAGCTTATAGCCAGGGATCAGTGAGAAAATGAAAACTATAATTTTGTTCGGTGAGCACTCAGTGATGACCCTTACCAGAATAGGTAATCAGAGGCGGGTTCCACTCATCATCGTGCACACCGGTACGGGACCAATAGTTGTTTGGGGGTTTGTCTGAACAATTTCGCTCAGACTGTAAACCTAGCCTACAGATTTTTAATGTTCAGATGTTTAATTTGGAATAAGCAATCTAAGTTTAGAAACTGTCGGCACAATTTCGCTCCGACCCTACCGTTCAAGGCGGTACCAATAATATTTTATAAATACCTGATTAATACAAACAATTCAATTACAATGGCTTACTATGACTAATACCTGTCACTAGCCTAAGGTAAGTACCACCTGACTGAAGTGCTGCCGCACGAGTGGGTACCAATCAGCACCGCGTCGAAGGTAGGATCCGGGGTCAACTCCTGACAATCTATGGACCTGCGAAACAAACTCAACACAAGACAAGACAAAATATATTAATTAACAGGCCAACTCGGCGCCGGCTGCAAGTAGCAATAAGTTTCTAACAGTTTGTGTGAAAAGTTAGGGCCTAATGTTAATTGAACTACCGGTTAGATAGGCTATCATAGTTAATGCGGGTTAGGCCCTAATCCTACTTGGACTATAAATTATTAGGCCCTAATTCTACTTAGACCACAAATGTTTAGGCCCTAATAATAGCCAACACCACTTCGTATTGGCCCTTCCACTCTTAGGGTGGGTAGCGCAACTCAACAAGTAATTTAGAGATAATTATTACTAGCCGAGCCTATTTAGGATGACACAACTTCACATCATCCAGATTGACAAGTCGCCAATCTCACCGACTCCAATTACTTATATTTAATTTCACTCTTAGGCCTGAGCTATTACCAAAATAAAAGCAAACGCTTAGCGAAGAAGTATAAGGTCTGTCGACCAGTTTTAAATCACCTAACCTGCAGCCCAACTCCGAACTGCAACTAGATCCAACTCTAACAATAGGCCTAGTGACTTATGGTCAAAATTATTAAGATAAGAGCAATCGCTCAACAATAAAGAATGGCTTAACGTTACTGGCCCTACTGGCAGCCCAACTCCGAGCTGCACCTGACCTTAAGTTAGCAATAACAAAACGAGTTATAGTTAGAATCAATATAATAAATATTAAATATTTTCTCAAATGAAAATGACAAATAAAAGCAAATGCTCGGATAACCAACTAAAATAAATTTATTCTAAATCAAGTCAAAATTAAGTTTATTCTATCAAGTCAAAAAAGGGAAAACAAACAAAACCTAGGCTTCCGCCAAAATTGAAATAATAATACCTTGAACGAACTAATTAAACTCAACAGCTTATTACTTACAATGATAGCCGATGACAATAGTCACTAATATTTGCTAACGCAAATTTTCAAAGAGAGTAAACCAGCTACCGCTGACTCTGCTAACGCAGGTATTTAGCTACTTGAACTCTTCCGATGTTGCGAACACGGCGCTCAGCAAAGGAATGAATTTGATTTTCTGCCGATCTGGCTCGTCGCCTTCGCTCCTAGCGGCGGATTCGTGAACTAACTAACCCAAACAGCTGATAGCGTCAGCCGATTATGTACAACCGAGGGCGCGATCTGCCGACCCGTCATTGATTTTGTCAACTTAAGTAAAAGCTGTAACGGTCCTCAAAATGTGGCCGTTACAATTTTGTTAAAAACGTTTTAAAATGTTATCAATATGTTATATGGTTTTTATTTAATTTGGTTTTAATTTATGTCTTTACACTTTATTTTATCGATATAATTAAAGTTTCAGAAACGATTATAAGGAAATATATATGTTTAAATATTTAGAGAAAATCTCCAGAAGTGAAGTTGTCACTCCTCATTACATTTAACGGTCCCTCTGGCCACATAATGAGACGTGTTTATGAAGGCAACGGCCCCTTTATGAGGTATTCATGAACGTCCAACTTAAAATTTAAATCTTATACTGGACGAGATTTTAATGGTCCACCAAAGTAGACTGATGTTTTGTCATACTACACCACCATTTTTTCCATTATGCATTATTAGAATGTATGAGAAAAACACGAACAGAGGATTATCTAAAAACAATTATAAGTGGTGCTTGTTTTTCGATGGAGTTTAATTTGAAGTAAACATTTCAATTGCACTTTCACTTTAAAATGAAGTAGAAAACCAGTTACTATTCGGTGTAGCTAGTTATTCGGTCTACAAATACTAATAAGCTTTTATAAATATATTCCAAGGTTATTTTTCGGGCAATTATAATTCAGATACGGGATTACAATTGTACAATTATGACATTTTTGTAAAACATTCATATAATTTTTAAAACACAATAGAACTTATGTCGAATATATATTATTTATAAATAATTCTTTGTGTTAGTATAGTCATACATTAGAGCGGTTTTATTTTCAACAATATCCAAATAAAGCTGCATTGATTATATAACAAAAATATAATAATTATATATATATATATATATATATATATATATATATATATATATATATATATATATATATATATATATAATAAAACCGCGAACATAACAATAATGAGTAGTGCAAACTAAGATATACCATGAACTTAAATTTGATTCTGCAGGTTGTACGGAAATAAATTTGTAATAAAGAAATATGCCTAAGTAATAAATAATAATTACCACTGAAGTTAATGCTAATCAAATTAAAAAAAAGACTTTAGTATAATTCGAGTGTAATTTACGTGGGATTGGGCACAAACATCAATAGCTCCAAGTTATGTGAAGAACTGTTCCTGGGAAAACAAAGGCTGGAAAACTTTTGGGTTTAGTAGGTACGGCTCACGCGAGTCTCAATCACCTACACAACATCCATGAAAAGGATTCCTACCTTCTTTTCACAAAAAACGTATTTAAATAAGTAACTAGTACATAAACAACGTTTTACAATTCAAATAAAAAATGTGTTTTAACATTAATCGATTGTTTTTAATTATGATTTACAAATATGTTCCTGCCTGAACTAAAGCCGTACAATAATAAATGTAACATTACATTTATATTTCACGAAAGAAGGTTATTTGTTAAAGAAATCAGTAAAATATGTTAGTTTAAATGTAATGGTTTTGTACCATATATAATTTTAATTAATCTACAGTAATTAAACATTTATATGGATTTAAGATATACTGTACCTCAATTAAAATGTTATTCTTATTATCTATCCTTGCAACCTCTAAGAGGTGATTATATTTTACTTCCTTGAATTTTATTAGTCGGCAAATCGCTGAACTAGTTAAGTACCTAGGTAAGAAAATAAAATATTATCTTTCGGTTAATCAGACAAATGAATCATCAGCGTCTGTTTGTTCTCATTTTTCAACTCTATTTTCAAAGCCAGTTTAAATCATCTTATTGGTGGATGTTTCCTATTTTACCAATTTATTGAATTAGAGCTCCAATTATTACATTATTTTTTATTTTTATTTTATCTTCCGTGCAATAATTATCTTTTACTGACTATAATTTATCGGTGCAAATAATATGTGATTTGTAAATTTTAATCAAGAACAACTTAAGTTCTTGATAATTTATAAAAAAGGTTTGTAAAACATACAAATTTATAAAACAAAATGACAAAACCTAAATAAAATTTAAATGTCCCATTGATATAATGAAAACCAAAAAAGTAATTACAATACTTTCTATTAAATATAATATATGTGAAACATTTAAAAACATATTGTAATAATAATAGTATTTATATTAGTATAGCCATTATAGGCATAAAAGTACATAAAAATAGTTTATAAAACAAGAAAGTAAAAGATCAGTTTTTAAATATTTTTATTGAATTAACATCATTAAGTTTTTAATTGTCCTCCTATTTGACTTTTCCATTCAATTTTCCAGGTATTATATAAATTTCATCGAATTGAGATGGAATAAATCTTTTTATATTTCTACAGTAGAACCAAGCTGAGAGGATTTATCGATAATAGAATCTATTATTTGATTCTGTGAAATTTTAACAAAAGATTTAACTTTCAATCGGTTAAAACGATTTCTCATTTCAATTCCAACGCACCCATTGTTGAAAATTAGCTGAAAGTGAATAATTAAAACTATTAAAATTTATTTATATATCTTATTTATAATAATTGAAGGTAATATATCACGTGAGCACTCTCCAAACTGATAAGCAACATAAGAGATGCCCTACGTCTCAGCTGATGTGACCAGATAGAAAAATCTATAAAACAAAACATTTTTGATGATTAGTAAATGAAGTGTCAGTTATAGTATGTTATTGAAAGTTCTTCCCTCTATTAGTGTTAAAAGTTTTAGTTTTGTTATCCAGTAAACGTTGTTTCGGTGATACAATCGTATTCATTGTTAGTTGTAAAAACTTTGAATGTTAATTTTAATGTAAAACCAGTGGTTTACATTAAAATTAACAATTATACAGGCCATAAAATATTAAAGCTCAAAGCCACAACATAACGCCCAAGGCTTATGTAAACTTTAAAGCCTGAAACGTATAATCCTAGTTTGGTTTACACAAGTGAATATAAAGAATTCGTAATGTAGCCATCTAATAGCTTATTTTAGAACATTTTCCAATGTTAATGAAGTATAATTTAACTCATTCTTATATAATTTATGTTTTATTAAATATTTAATACGTAAAATGGTCTCAAAGAAACTATCTAAGATTAATCAAATTGTTAGTAAAGATATGGCATTGGTGATACTAAGCGTTAGTTAATAAAAGCAGAACCGATGATTATACTGTACAATAAATGTAAGATTCTAAGATAGTAACATTTTCGTTGTGATTTTTTATAAATTTTGTTGTATTATAAAAAAAACTTGATATGACATGGAAATTTTTATTCATTTTTGCACTAAGATAAAAACAGTACGTATAGTAAACGTAGTAGGATAGGAACAGTTTTCATGCAGGCATTTATTACTTTCTCCCTCTATACCATAGTATATGGAGAAAGTATTGTTTTCGTCAAAATTTTCGAATTTGAGTTGTTGGTGGATTTATCCATTTTGGTTCCCCCTGAGTCCAAAAAAGTGGTTTTCGGAGTGATGTCTGTCTGTGTGTGTGTGTGTGTGTGTCAGGATGTAAACAGAGCTAGAGAATGCCCTAATGGTCTGATTTTAATGAAATTTAGTATATAGGTCCAAATCCACGATAATTCCAGGCGTTTTTTTCATTTTTTTGAATTTTTGATTTTTAAGGGTATTTTACCCCCAAAAACCCTAAAAAATCGTCAAAAATCAAAATTTTTCAAAAACGGCTCTAACGATTTTGATTAAAATTTTGTGGTTTATTAAGCTTAAAATGGCGAATAAAATGACACCACCCGAATCTCCGAGAAAATTCGCGTTCAAAAGTTATAGAGTAAAAAATGTTTCAAAAATCAATTTTTTGGATTTTAAAAATAGCTGTTGTCTTGAAATAAATTTTACTTATCACCATTAAATCAAGCTCAAAAAACTAAATAATGTATTATTTTAAATTATTGCTCTACGTCAAGGGGTTGCGGAGAAAATTAAATTTTTCGTTTAGCGGTAAACGCAGTACGTTGTTGAAAGTCACAGACGCTCGTAGGGTCAAACGAGCGCTGCTCAGCCGGTAGCTATCCGACTGAGTCATCAAGACATTAATGTTTGAAGCTTTTAACATATTTTTTATATTGTTGGGAGAAAGTATGTGTCAGTTAACTGATACAGTTTATTTTTCCAGTAGTCGTCATTGAAGTAGAAGTGTAGAACATAATCGTCTTGAAGTTGGACTTTTGAAAAGTCTCTGAAAATATTAATCACATTTAGAACATAGAACAAAACTGAACTGCAATTAATAGATATGACCATAAAGTACGTCGGTAAAGTTGCAGATTGGCGGACTGAATAATATTCCTTGTTTTCAATTATTTGTTCAATTGTTTGTTTAGTATTATTAAAGATACAGTATTTCTAAAAAGTGAAAGTAATAAATCTCAACTACGTATCAATATTGTAAAAATTATTATGATTGTATTTTGCTGATTTGTGGGCGATGGAATGGTTCTCTGTTAATATTCTCTATAAGAACTTTCAAATGTTGTTAATATCAATAAAAAGTAAGGGTTTTCTAGAACTATTGATGATTTGATGAAAATTAATCGTTTCCATTTCAACCTAATTAGATGTTAGTTCATTTTGCCGTATTTCCAGTCTTGTAAATCACAACTTTTGGAAGATCAAGTAGTGATAGCCTAATAATTAGGTCTACCGTATTGAAAAATCTCTTTTTTTCCCAGTATACTGAATTGCTCGACAAAATAAATTTGTTGGCGTCGTGTTTAAACAAACCAGATTTCAAAAAAAAAAAAAAACCTAAATTATGAAATTATGAACAGTCTTAGGTCCTCTTGGGCAGAACACCTAATTTATTTATAAAGTGTTCTCTGCTTATTAAAAAAAAAAAAATAATTCTATTAAAATATACAAATACCCCCGTCGCAGCAGACCTGCGTACTCAGCGAATTTCCAAACGATCTTGAGATATCATATTTTCCCCATAAACACCACAGGAATGGGCATGTAGGTTTGCTGCCATGGGATGTTGTTAGAAAATGTTAGTTTTGTTAGGAAATGTAATAGTTACGTAAGGCAAATATCAAACTGTATAAATATTCAGTACTGTACTTTTTAATTTTCCCCATAAACCCCATGGGGGTGAGTAGTGGGTTTGCCGCCATATGGGTGTTGTGAGCAAATATTAGTTAAAACCTACCTAGTGAATGAACATACCAAATTTTATCAAGTTATTCCAATAAATAAGCGAGATACAGGGTTTTGTTGATTTCCCATAAGATTAACATGGAAAACCTATTTTTGGCTTTTCTCCGTAACCTGTTCAGCCAAGTTAAAAATTCAAAATACTAAATTGTTTGTTTTTTTAAGCTCTTTTAAATGGTTTTAGTTAAAATTGTGGAATTTTGAAAATTATGCTCCAAAAATGCCAAAAACCCATTTTTGACCCCTTTGAAACCCTATAAAACCCCGTTCCCATTACCCGATCATGCTGGTTCGCGAACTCAAGAAAATAGACCTGGTCTTATACCTTCATACCAAATTTTATCAAAATCGGAGGTCCCCTTCAAAAGTTATCGGTACCACGGACACATATATATATATAGATATATATATATAGATCTATATATATATATATATATATATATATATATATATATATATATATATATACATATATATGAAAATGAACGAACAGTGTTTTTGGCTTCTGGGGACCTCAAAATGAAAAAATAATTTGGTCCCGGGCTTAGGTCTTACCATGGCTACTACCGTAATAGCGTATTCCCTATAGGGAAATTCGCTAAAAAGGTTTACAAAACCTTCTTTACTATGGTTTGAGCCTTAGTTGCCAACTTATTAATTTTATAAAACCATTTTGTGGACATTTACAGTACTTGAGGGATACAATCACTAATGGTTTACTAAACTATATCAGCTTAATCGTGATGCCCTTTAAATCATAATGGAGATATGATTAGTTTAAACTTGGAAATGCCAACAAGGCTTTAGATATATAATGTATATAGTTCCGATTTTATCTTTACAACTTAATAATTAGATCAATTTAATAGCTATAAATAATCTATGATCTGTATGCGCACTTTAAAAAAAGTGACAAGTATACATTTTAACGGACAAGAGATTTTTAAGTATAAATATAAAAATTAGAATATGCAATTTTAGAAAAATGTGACTTTAATTAATATGATGAATTTTGTAAAAAAAGATGTCAACAACGAAATTTTGATGGATACAAAAAAGCAGCAGGGGCCCCTTTTTAGACTTATTGACACATTGATTAAGAATACAGTTGTAGTGTGTTTTCGAGCTAGCTCGCACGACATTTATATTCAATCAGTACGGAATAGACATCTTGCATTATACTCTTTAATACTATCAATTACATCACAACTATGTTATATTTTTTTATATTCCCGTAAAAAAATTGCCGTTTATTTTATGTTTTATGGTAATTTAACATTATCATTATTCTTTGCCACTATATTTAAGAGACTCCTGGATTTATTTTTATTATTATTCATTCTCTAGTACGACATCTAGTTATATGTATATGTTTAAAGTAAATGTATAATAAAGTAGTGAAAAGTAATTCCTGCATAAAGTTTCACTTTCTAATTGAACATTTGACTGTTATACATAGAAAAATAAAATAATATATAATCTTATGGAACGTGTTTTTTGTAAAGTAATATTTATGAATTTAAATCACATATATGCAAGTAATATTATTAAGTAATAAACTTATGACATTCAAAAATTAATCTTTGATTTGTTTTGAAATATAAATTACAAAATAAATTACATAGTTCTATAATATAATATCTTTTATTCAGTATAACTTAGTATAACAACCTATTGTCAGCAGAATATTTAAATATTACTATATCGAGTATGTTTGTATAATTTTGTTGGATGAAAATAACAATGAAAATCAGATCAAGGAATTCATTTTTAGCCACTGTTCAATGTCCGCAGCTGTTATAATGGCTGGCCCTGTCCTTAGGCCACGCAAACGCAGGATGAAAGATTTGTTTTGTGTTATACCTTCGATATTTACAAATGGTAAAAACTCAGGAACTCGAGGCTATAAAACAATTTTCGTAGTTTAGGTTACAAAACACATTTTTTATATGCACGTTTTGAATGTAAAGTAATGAGAATATTTTCATAAATTGTTTCAAACTCCATGATAGAAGATTATATCTCTTATTTTATTGTTTATTGATCATTATATTTATCTATATATTTAAGCATACAATTTCAACATGTCGTTTCTAAAAAAAAATACAATTTTATATGTACACCCAATGTCGTTCTATATTATGATTAGAATACACTTGACCAAATTATGAAGTTTATAATTATGTTAATATTAATGTTGAGCTATTCTCTTGGCTTTGAGTGACAAAATAAAACATCTTCCCAGGGGTTAACTCTATTACTAATGCAATTATTTTAATGAGTTTTTCATACATTTTATTTATTTCATTAATAATTTTTTTCATTTGCTTGATTAATTTTATATGCTTAATTAATTAATTATATTTGGTATAAAACTAAAAAATAGATGTATATAGTTATCTGTTCTGTATTATTAAAGTAGAATTATTTTATGTAGATGTGTAAATTGTCTTATGCACTTTAAGGTTGTAAATACAATGAGCTACCAACAAATTATATCATCTTGGGCATTTGCTTCGAGAGCTTCTAGCTCATTTCCTCTTTCTTTAAGCCAATTCCAAGGCAGGCTCGTTTGCTTTTAGTTCAGTTCTCTGAGTTTGGTCCTTCTCATTCTTTCTTTTCTTTCTATAGAGAATCTACGAACTTTTCTACAGACTGAGGAGCTTCAATCTTCTTCTGCTGGTCCTATGCTCGGGAACAAGGGGCGGACATAAGGCAAGCCTTTTCTTAGCTTCAGAAAACGAAATAGCTACCGTAGGTGGCAATGGCAGCGAGGTGTCATAAACTTCTACCAGCCGTCTGGGATGCCCTACACAACCGTTGTAGTGGAATAACAATTTTGAGTCAGCGCTCAAGGTTGTTGGGTATCTGGCAGACTTTGAAAACATGCTCTTGCGCCTCATGCCAGGCTACAGCCATGTCTTGATTATGGGTGACTTTAACTGTGACTTATTAAGACCAGAACGTTACGACTGTCGCCAACTGAACATCATGTTTGAATCCTGTAACATGACTATACTCCCACTGGACCCGACACATCACACCGCCGAAGCCGGAACCTTATTAGATCTAATGATTGTGAGTGACCCCCAAATTTCTGTCTACCACGGGCAACTTCCAGTTCCAGCCATTTCCCGCCATGATTTAATTTACTGTGCCCTTTCAATGAGAGCTCCTAAATTCGGACATAAAATAATAAGGTACAGAAATTTTCGGAATTTTAATGAAGAGAGGTTTATGTCAGACGTCCTTCAAACACCCTGGCACGAAATTCACACTTTGGAGTCAGTCAATGATATGGTAGATTCTCTTAATAACACTGTTTTGGAACTTTATGAAAAACATGCCCCGATTGTTACCCGCAGGGTTAGTAAAAGTCATCCGGTTCCCTGGATCACTGACGACATCCTCAGGTTAATGGCTCAGCGGGACTCCGTTCACCGTAGGGACAAAAGATCTAGCGATGCTGGGCTGATGGCCCAATATCGTCAACTTCGAAATCAAGTTAAACAACAATTTCGCAATTCCAGGCTTCGTTACATTCATAAATTATTTTCAGACAGAACGCAGTCTTCCACTGCTCTCTGGCGAAACATTAAAAAGTTTGTTATTGGGAAGCAAGAAATATCTGTACCTATTTCTATTCCATTAAATAGTTCGAATTATCACTTTTTATCTTTTTCTTCAAATACAAATTGTGTAGCTATGCAGGACTATTTAAGAGAAATTAATTTACGAAGTAGTTTAAGTATTAATTGCACTCAGTTCCATTTTAGTCCTGTTTTGCAGATAGACGTTTTAAAGGCTATAAGACGTATTACGTCCAATGCCACTGGCTCTGATAGCATTCCAATTTCTTTGATTAAACGAATTTTATTTGCTCTCCTCCCAACATTGACTTTTATTTTTAATACTTCTCTGACAAAAGGAGTTTTTTCAGAACAATGGAAGTCTGCCCTAGTCCGCCCCTTGAATAAGATCTCATCCCCATCTCTCCCACAAGATTATAGGCCAATTAGCATTCTTCCAGCTCTTTATAAAGCTCTCGAAAGAATAGTGCACACTCAAATTTCTGATTTTCTTTCTCAAAATAATATTCTTAACCCTTTTCAGTCAGGCTTCCGCAAACATCACAGCACTGAAACAGCCTTGCTAAAGATGACATACGGTTGGCTATGGATCGCAGTCAATGCACATTGCTGACGTTGTTTGACTTTAGTAAGGCTTTTGATACAGTAAACCATGAAATCCTTCTTTCCAAACTTAAACTACTAGGATTGTCAGACATACCTATTTCATGGATGAGATCATATCTTCAAGGCAGAAAGCAGTGTGTGTGTCATGACAAACTGACGTCTGACTGGAGATATGTTCCCTGTGGTGTCCCTCAGGGCTCAATATTAGGTCCTCTACTCTTCACGATTTACACAAACGACATTACGTCAGTTTTACGGCACACAAAGTTTCATTCATATGCTGATGATCTACAGATTTACGCTCACTTTAAAATTAGCATTTTGAATGAAACTGTTACTCAAATAAACGAAGACATTGACAGAATTGTTCTGTGGGCGGCAAAGAACGGACTCACACTAAATCCTGACAAGACTAAACCAATGATATTGGGATACTCACGACTGCTCAGCAGAGTGAATTTGAATAATGCACCAAACATTGTGGTGAATGGAACTCTTTTGCAGTACAACAACAAAGTGAAAAGTCTTGGCTTGACTATCAACAACACACTTGATTGGACTGATGCTGTGGTAAGCATCTGTAAAAAAGTGTTTGCCGCAGTTCATACTCTAAAAAAGATGCAACGACTTTTACCTTTCCACATGAAACTGCTTTTGATTAAATCACTTGTTTTCCCACACTTCAATTACTGTAACACCGTAATTAATGATATGACTGGGGCTCTAGCTACAAAATTACAAAGAACTCAAAATTATTGCATTCGTTTTTTATACAATCTCCGAATTGATGACCACGTCACTCCTTTTCACATTCAATCATCTCTTCTAAAGTTATCAGACATCAGACAGCTGAGAATTATCACTATCACTCATTCTGCAATCAAGCTTGGGATTCCAAATTATCTTGCGACCAATTTTGAATTTTTGGATGAAAGAGGTGCAAGAAACACTCGCTCTGGCTCATCAACACTACGCATTCCTCACCACAATACGACAGTTTTCAATCTATCTTTTGTAGTTACAGCTTGCCGTCTCTGGAACTCCTTGCCTTACTCAATTAAGTCCATAGAATCCCGTCCCCGGCTGACGGCGGCGCTGAAAGAATACTTTCACAACCGGATGGCCGTGGTGTGGCGGGATAGCGTGCTCTAGGCTTAGGTGTAGCATTGTGTGAATGCGTGTGTGGATGTAAGTCATGAAAAGTATTGTGAAATAATGTTTAAGAATATGAATTATTTAGTTGTATTTTATTTTTATTTGTAATCTTAATGTAAGTAGAAGCCATTTTGTTGGAGGTTAACTGTAAGAAAGGACCATGAGGTCCTAATGTTCGCCTCAATAAAGAAGTATTTTCATTTCATTTCATTTCATTTCAAGGTTAAAAGGTCCCAGTCGCATCCTTGAAGATTTCTTTCTGTCAAGGTGTTTCTGAAAACTGAGGAGTGTCCTGTTTCCTGGGGAGCTTCACGTAGACAGCTTTCCTGGTCACCGCCAGACTGGATGGTTACACTGACCTGACCCAGGGGGAGTTTTTAAAGACTCTCGTCCGATCAGGGTCAAATGTTGCAAGGACTCCACCTTAGTGAGGAAAAGAGGGTCATCAGGCTTAAATGACTGAGCAGGGATTCCAACATAAAAAACAAGTTAATAAAAGTCATATTTTGTTGTGAATATTGCAGTCGACTGGTATCCACCCATCATGTAACCAATTAAATTATTGATTATCGTGCGGCGATACTTGTAAGATGCATGAAAATAATTCAACGAGAATCGATGCATTGTTGTCAAATTGTTTCAGAAACACAATTTTATAATGTATTACACATTTTAAACATAGCAACAAATGAAAAGATTGCAGGGAGAGAGGGAAGAATGAGGACCCAGCTGTTAAAATTTTCATTGGACTATTTTCATGTATCTTACTATTGTTATAAAAAACACAATAAAGGTTGTCTTATTATCCTTTAATTTTATACACTTATTTACTTTTATTTATTTCCTATCCTTTTATTTATTTTATTTTAAAGCAGCGGCCGGAGCCCAGTGGTAGAGTTCTAGGTTATCACCGGGCCTGGGTTCAAATCCCAGCTCGGGAAAAAAATCGTTCGGCTCCTCCCGTGCTTCCAGAAGTCATGTTAAGCTGTTGGTCCACCTTCATGGAAAACAAAAGGTGCAGGGCTCCCATGTGCAAATAACTATCAGTTAATTGCTAATATTCCTCCACTAAAAGCCTTTTGATTATTATTATCCTTTTAGTTGGTCGTACTAAAAAGCTCAAGGTAAAATTAAAATAGGCAATTAAATGGAGAGAAGCATGAATTGGGGCTCATGTTCTTACGAATATCTTGTTTTGGAACTAAAATTGAATGTGCTGTTTTATGGAATACACATTCATAATCGTAAAATGATACCTGAAAATAACTTGAAAGTCAATATTGTATGACTTATCTATATTAGAACCATGGTAAGGAATTTCAGTCAATCATAAGTGATTGAATTGGTTTGGTAATCATATAACGACATCCAATCTGTCTAGAACGACAGATAAGTAGTTGTCAAAGTGGTGCAGTTTATTGATAAAAGTGCAATAACAGCAAATGTACTGTCACCGGAGCAATGCGGTGGAAACATTATTCCCAAGGGTGGGTTAATGCAATCTTCCGACTCGAGCTCTAATCTGCTTAACTCCGACATCACTTTCATGCATCTTGCCTCTTTCGTCACATTGCCACAATTTCCAGACAACTTATTGTAATTTGCAACATTCCTGGTGTTTAAGTATTCTGTCAGAAATTTTATAGGAATTGTTGTTTGAACATTTTATATACATAATTGAGAAATTATACTACATTCATTGTAATTTAGAAAAAGTCTCTTGTACTCATTAATATCATAACTACATTTAGAACTTTTCAGGGAATCGTCAAAATCAATAATGAAGAAATTATTAAATTCTATAGATATACTCTAAACATCATAAACGAATACATCTTTATTCGTTTTGGAAATAATCCGTTAAAGATGATTTCCTTTTGTTTTACCTCCCAGAACGCTACTAATGTTTTTCCGCTGATTCTTAATTTATTTTTTAACGTTAGTTTTGGTTATGTTATGTTACCATGTTATTTATGTGAACCAAAGATATTCCAACCACCGATACGTGATGTAGATCATTGCTCACACGCCGCTTATAAGTTAGTTACCTTATTGCCCGGCGACCTGTCAAGTGTTTTTAAAATAATATTTTGTTTTGTTAGATCATTTCAAAGTGTTTTATTTTTTTCTATTCTTTGAAACATAGAGGTCCCTTTAACGGCATAGTACCAAATATGATTAAATTAAATAGCATATGTAATTGTGAATAATATCTTGAAGAAGTAAAAAAATAAAAATAAAAACTGTATAAAACAAAACAAAACTTTTTGGGAAACAACACATTTGAATTTATTTTAGAAGAAAAATATCAGCCATCCGCCGTACCATTGTTGGATTGTTTATCCACTGTAGAGTTTTTATTTTCAAAGAGGCGTTTAATAAAGTTTCCCTAGGTGGATGTGATATTTACAGAAAATTTTTAATTAATAACATTACATTAATAAAACATTTGAAAATGTGAAATTGTTATAAACTTAAAAATAAGAAGAATGATATCCAATTTCTGAAAATGCTAAACGATTCTTTGAGTAGTACGTCATTATTTTTACCATGACGTACTTGCTGCTATCTTTTGCGGGATAAAAGTATTGAGCTACTCACTGGCCTTTCCTCAAAACATCACTCCTTAAAATGAAAACAAATGAAAGTATGCTAAATAAACCCGTTTTGTTACATGTGAACACTGACACAACCTTCGCTAAGGCTGAAATCTAATAACAAGATTTACAAAAAACATCAACGGTAACAGTGTCTGCAACATGAGAGGTATTATCGAGAGGTCACCACAAAACATCCACTCTAGGAAAGTTACTATTTAAATGTACGAAAAGGGTTGAATACAAAATTGTAAACATTCATGAGAACATTACAGTTATATTAATTTTTAATTCACTTTCACCATAAAGGGACCAATACTGCATATCCCTAGTATATTGTAATAATTTGTCGTTGCAGGTCAAGACATAGTCCCTTGGCATCTGGGAGTGCCAATCAACAAATAAATTTTCTCTCACTTAAATGGAGACAATAATAGAGATAACCAAATATTTTTTTTACATTGAGTACTGATCAATTTTTGTTGAAAGTGACAAAATTATGGGTTTGTAATTATTACTACAGTACATTACTTACTTAGTAGTATATAGACTGGAGGATGAATGATTCCAGAGCATACTGTTAAACAGACAACTAATTACGTAGAGTTGTTTATCTTAAAATAAAATATTTTTTAGTTTTCTTTCAGAACCTTACATTCTTACTATAAATTTATGATTAATAATCTATGTAAGCAAGTACACATTAATTTCTTAAATATTATAAGATGTAATTGGAGGGGTGCAAATTGTCTAATTCATTTTTAGATTGAAAATACAATGAGCTGCGAACAAATTACATAGATACAGGGTAAATTGTTTATATGAAGGAAAAGTCAGCTCTGTCAACACAAAATACAAGGATTTTCAAAGAATATTAATAGATTATACAAACTAAAATATAAAACCTTTTCATAAAAGTAACAACATTTTTAATTGAATTCGATTTTTTTCTGTGGGACATTTCATTTTTGTGTCACAGGCAGCAAGAGAATGAGCACATCTGCACAATATAAATATTTCATAAGTCATCAATTTCTCGGTCGTCATTGCTTGTGACACAAAGTGAGGTAAAACAGCCTTGTTTTCTCAGAAATCTGGTCATTAATTCAATGGAACACATTGTATCAACAAGGATGATAGAAAAATTGCTGACTTTTAACAAAAATATGAAAGTTGAATGTGCTGAGTAGTGGGAAATTGAGAGACCTGGGACAGTTCAATGACCCCTGAGGAATGTGCTGAGTCATGATGACGTCATCACCGATGACGTCACCGATGACGTCATCGATTGTATCATCGATGACGTCACCGTCAATGACGTCATCACTATGACGTCACACCCATGACGTCACAGAAATGACGTGCTGATGACGTCACCACCCATTACATCATCAATATGACGTCATCGTCACCATGAAGGTCAAGGTCACGCCGAAACTTAAAATTTTTTGGCACTTTTGCCGTTTCTCACACTACGCTCCGAGTTTCAGTCAGAGTCCTCGTGACCTTGATGACTTGGAGCGAATATGTGACTAGAAACAGCAAAAGTGCCAAGTCAAGCTGGAGTTTGCGACGTGACTCTGCCTAAACCATCATGTGTCACTCCTCAGAGGTCATTGAACCGAGCCAGGTCTCCCAATTTGCCATGAATGTGACCTTGAAAACCGAACAACAGAGTGCCGACACCGATGCACACCCTACGACAGTCACCGAGCGACTGACTGTCCGGCTCTGTGTACTCTAGGTATATGGGAAGTGGTGGGGGAAATTGTGATGATCTTGGGAAACTTTTAAATCTCAAACAAGGGGGCACCGTTTTGGTGCTACCTTAATTGTACATGTTTATTAGTTGGAGTTAAAGTGTGATGACCTTGAGACTGTTTTAAAGATTTATCCAAAGTACCTCCAGGTTTGAGCCAACACTTAGAAAAAATAACTCTTTGTACAACAAATTGATGCTTTTGCCATAGTTTAAGTGTGTCGACCTTGAACTGGTTAAAATGAAAACTTTAATTCAAAACTGCACAGCAGAGTGCATGATACAGATGGGCACCCCACGACTGTCGGCGAGCGACTGACTCTCAGACCTTGCGTACTCTAGGCATATGGGAAGTGGTGGGGGAAATTGTGACGATCAAAAAAAATTGTGAAAGTTAAAAACGACAAGTCAGGTAGCACTGTTTTGGTGCTACCTTAAATGTACATGTTAAAGTGTGATGATCTTGAGTCAAAACACAGAAATACTACAAGTCGATGCCGTCCCAGAGTCAAAGTGTGGTGACCTCGAGCATAAGAGTTAAAATTTTCTTGGTATGACAATATTATGTTGTTCCAGAGTTAAAGTGTGGTGACTTTGAGTCAAAACTCTGGAATACTACAAGTCGATGCCGTCCCAGAGTCAAAGTGTGGTGACCTCGAGCATAAGAGTTAAAATTTTCTTGGTATGTCAATATTATGTTGTTCCAGAGTTAAAGTGTGGTGACTTTGAGTCAAAACTCTGGAATACTACAAGTCGATATCGTCCCAGAGTTAAAGTGTGATGACCTTGAGGTTGACTGTAAACTTGGGACTTAGGATTGTTTTTAAAGATGTATCTAAAGAATCTTCAGATTTGAGTCAACACTTAGAAAAATTACTCTTTGTACAACAATTTGATGTTGTTTCCATAGTTTAAGTGTGTTGACCTTGAACTGGTTAAAATGAAAACTTTAATTCAAAACCGCACAGCGGAGTGCATGATACAGATGTGCATCCCATGACAGTCGGCGAGCGACTGACTCTCAGACCTTGCGTACACTAGGCATATGGGAAGTGGTGGGGGAAATCTCAAGGTCATACAAACGGAGTTTTAAAAAAGTCAAAGAGTAGAGAGACTACTCTACTCTTCAGAGTTAAAGTTGTCTTGGTACGACAATTCGATGTTGTCCCAGAGTTAAAGTGTGGCGACCTTGAGCATAAGAGTTAAAGTTTTCTTTGTAAGACGATTCGATATCGTCCCAGAGTTAAAGTGTGATGACCTTGAGGTTGACTGTAAACTTGGGACTTAGGATTGTCTTTAAAGATGTATGCAAAGAATCTTCAGATTTGAGTCAACACTTAGAAAAATTACTCTTTGTACAACAATTTGATGTTGTTTCCATAGTTTAAGTGTGTTGACCTTGAACTGGTTAAAATGAAAACTTTAATTCAAAACCGCACAGCGGAGTGCATGATACAGATGTGCATCCCATGACAGTCGGCGAGCGACTGACTCTCAGACCTTGCGTACACTAGGCATATGGGAAGTGGTGGGGGAAATCTCAAGGTCATACAAACGGAGTTTTAAAAAAGTCAAAGAGTAGAGAGACTACTCTACTCTTCAGAGTTAAAGTTGTCTTGGTACGACAATTCGATGTTGTCCCAGAGTTAAAGTGTGGCGACCTTGAGCATAAGAGTTAAAGTTTTCTTTGTAAGACGATTCGATATCGTCCCAGAGTTAAAGTGTGATGACCTTGAGGTTGACTGTAAACTTGGGACTTAGGATTGTCTTTAAAGATGTATGCAAAGAATCTTCAGATTTGAGTCAACACTTAGAAAAATTTACTCTTAGTACAACTGTTTAATGTGTATTTGCCAGAGTTTAAGTGTGATGACCTTGAGTAAAAACACAGAAATACTACAAGTCGATGCCATCCCAGAGTTAAAGTGTGGTGACCTTGAGTAAAAACATAGAAATATCCAAGCCATGTTCGTCCAAAGGTAAAGTGTAAGAACCTTGAGTGAAAAACTTGTAAAACACTTACATGTACAGAGTTGGAGAACAGCGATGCTTACCGCATGCAAGCCTGAGACACACTGGCTGAGCACCGTAGCGTAGCGTAGGGACTCGACTATGGTGGGGGTACTGCCAACACTTAGAGTAGAAGTGTAGTGGGTGACCTTGAACCACCCCTGAGGGGTGGACCCCCCCCCCCGTCTCCATTTTTTGGGGGGCGGAACCCCCCCCCCCCAGGGGCGGACCCCCCCCCCGCCGAGAAATACTTCCTAATCGACTATTGGGATCAAGTTTGATGTTATTTAACGTGAAAGATCAGTGATTTTACGCTATGTACAAATAAAAGGATACGTATATGCTATACGTATAACAAATCTATTAATGATTACAATATATTCATAAATCAGTTTTCAGTTATAATATAACACTTAACATATGTATAAAATGTTTTGCAATGGCCATTCAAAGTGATTTCATTTTATATCATGTGTCAAGCAATCATAACATTGTGAATAGCAAATTATACTAATAAATTTGCAAAAAAAAAAATAAATAATCCACAGTATCAGATAACTGACGCACACCCTCTACCACATCGGCCAACATTTTAGATAAATATATTCTAACAATGTATGTAATCGATAATTTTAAAAGTGCGCAGTATTTGTATACGATTATACTTTTTTCTTTAAATTATTTTAATTCGTATTTGATCCTTTTGAAACCTATAACTTTTAATTCGTATTTTCTCAGGAATGTGGATGGTTTTATTTTGCTAATCCTTTGACAATTCTTATTTTGTGATCAGGAATCAAAACAGAATATTTACACCTACAACACAAGTGAATAAAATAAAAAAATTGACAATCCTATGGCACATTAGGTACAAGACAACTCAACCGAATAACTTGTGTAAAGTTCTTTTTTAATTTGCTTTCATGTTAAAAAAAAAAATCATGTAACGACCTAGTTTTGGCACATATAAAACCAAATTCCCAAATTAACTCTAAATAAATATTTTACGAAAATATAAATCCATATTTAACATATCTCAGTATGTTTTCAGTGTAAACACTTGAGTGTTTATATATTTATTTGTTACATGTAAATATATATTCTACATCACGAAATAATAATATGCATCCAATATATATATTACTCAACTTAGTAAGTCGTTTCATATAATTAAGATAAATATTTTTTCCTACCACTGCATGGAAATAATCACATTGCTACACCTGTAACCCCTATACAAACCATTTCATTACTGGTTTCCGTTTCTTTCCCGCTCTAGAGCGGCAATGTTCTTTACCGCACGCTAGATCAAACGGCAATCTTAATTCAGCTGTTATTACAGCCACAGCTGTTGTTCATAGTTGTCGTTTAGTGATTGCTTCTTTTTTAGTTTGAGGTTATGTTTGATAGTTAACATTGTGTTCCAACAGAAACAAATAAAATAATGTAAATGACATTTCGTATACAATAAAACATGTAATCTGTAGCAATTATGTTGGTAGGAAAAATCTTGTGTGTATTACGAGCGCAAATAGTCATTGCAGCTCTCGAAATGTTTGGCCGCACGAAGCGTCAGCTTCGTGCGGCCATCTACAATTCTCGAGTGGCAATGACGTACTTTACGCTCTTATTACACAAATAGCTATTTCATAACATTACACACAAAGAGCCGTTTACTGGCCTGTAGTTAGTCAGCAAAGTTGGCGTTTATGTTTTAAGCGTTATAAGGCTTTTAAAAGGACCTCGAAAAGCATGCGTTCATTTTTATCGTGAAAAATTTCAAGAATTGTTCTTAGGCCAATGTAACCAAAAATGACTTGCAGACCACATTTAAAATGTAAGACTTATACATATAATTCATTCCTCTTAAAATTAAGATGGAGGACTAATGAGTTAAAAAAGTTATGCAGTTTTATTTATTTATTTTTTTATATATACGTGAAGAACGTTGTTCATCACTAGCACTGATGTGTTTGTTCTATTTATCGCAATTTTCGAGCTTGATTTAGTAATAGGTTTAGGAAACGCGATGTGCCCAGAAAAAGCCACTTTCCGCCCTAGTGATAACAACTACTATTCCTTATTGGTTAATGGTTAAGAGAGTTAACTATAGAAATAATGTTCCAAATTATAATTATTTTTAAATTATTATTTTAAGTAAATAATTATTTTTATTATTTACACATTCACCGTGGTAGAGACCGACCAACAGATAGAATATATTATTTCAAATGTTTTATTTTGCTCTGCTGTGGTTTGGACTCGATCACTTAAGTTAAACTTAATGGGTCACCACAATGTCGTTTTACTCAGTTACGTATACAATAATAAAGCTGAACTAAAACGTGCATTTATTGTTCGGTTTGAATAGTTGAAATTCCGATATTTCAGTAAATAATTAAAGTAAGTAATTAAGGAATGTATTGGTTTAACAAAACCATTGTACTTGAATAATACTCTTATAGACATAGCATGTACCAGATCCGCAGCTATTGGTCTTTTTCCAGGATGAATCCCTACGCATCATTGTTCCCCTGAACGCCGGGCCGTGCCGAGTCATTTTCTATCCACCAAATGACTGCAGTGCTCATTTCTTGGATTCCCGGGGCCGGTTATTAGAGGCGGCTCGAGATTGCAGCTTTGCAGAATGACCCCAAGCACTCATCCCCACTTATAAACATAAACTCTACAACGCTGACGCATTTCCTAAGGTATCAACATGGGTACTTAAAATTTAAATTAAGCAAGAGGGCATAATGATTAAAAAAAATAATTAAGGTTCTTATTTGTGATAAATATTCTTGCCGAGAGTTTAAGATTTATATTTATATAAAAAAAAACTCAATAATCAGTTTATTTGAATATTTAAAGGTTTAAAGAGTTTACAATTATTAAAATACTAGACCATCTATCTTATTTAATACTCTAATGATTTTTTTTGTGAATGGAACTTCTCCTACAGTTTCCAAAAGATTTTAAGTTTTTTTTTAGGGCTTGGTCTGTTGTTGTTTCTGTTAAAAATTATGATAATCGGACTTAAAATAAAAGCGCTATCCATCACTAAAATTTTTAAAGTTTCCTTAAAATAACATTGGGATCGGGTTGTGAATTTTAAACATGTATTAATGTAAAACTGTAAACAAGTGTAGTTTTTTATGACTATCGATAGTCACAATATTTTATTGGTTGGGTGTAATTGATTTAGGACTAAACTAACATTTTTAGAAACATCAAAAGAACGTAAACACAGTAGTAAAACGTATATGCATGAAGTTTAACTTTTTTATCAATGGCCCGCCTAAATTGTTTGGTTCCGAGCAGCGTGTCACTAGTTAATAAATTAACATGGGTTTGAAAAGTAACATTTACCTTTGAAAAAGGTTGAAACAAATTTTAAAGCTACTTGACAATCTACGATTTATGTGAAAAACTCTGGAGTGGGAAACCTGAAATGTGTCCAACACTTAAAACAAGTGGTGACAACACTGGTTGTGGTTATTTCCAATTAACGTTGTACGCTAAAGATCGTTGTAATGGAAATTATTCATGTTTTTATTAATTTAAAGTTTTAATATGCGACATTATATTATTTAATATACATGAGTTTAGTTATTAGAAAAGTGCAACTTCTGATTTTAAATACGAAGATAAAAACAAAGGTGACATTTTTGCTTACAAATAAAATTGGTTGTCTTGCTAGCCTAATGGTTAGCGTCTTGGACTTCAGCTGAAGAGGTCACGGGTTCGATTCCCGGGATCCCCAGAGCCTTTGAGGGGTTTGGACGGCTTTCCCTAAAAGCGTTTGAGTCACACCAGCTAATACCACCTGCGTCAATACAGAAAAAAATGTCTTATTTTCTTTTAAAGTGAAAGTAAGATCATAAATATGACCATAACATAAGGTGTAAGTAAGAACATAAAAATGAAAGTAAAATACAAATCAATTGCATGTGTAGATTACACGATGAAGTCAATTAATCATAAGTTTCACACATTCAACGTTAAAATTACATCAATTCTGTAACACATTGATAAAGAATAACGGTTATTAAAGATGTGGAGAAGAGTAAGTCTTATTTAACAATTTTAAATCATACTTACATAATGTAAAAAAAAATATTTCTGGTATTTTAGTTTTTTAGTTCTACTCGGTATTTTTTTTAAGATTAAACCCTTAAAAAATATTGCTTTTAGTTTGAATCATTGAAAAAATATGTGTATTGAGTTTTTTTTATCTTGATTGGATATATTTACATTACAAGTATATACCCATATATAAAAAAAGGTTAACAGTTTAGTTCGTTTCAGTGGTTTTAATCAAATGGCAAAGTTTGTATTAAACTTTATACACTTTTGTATATGTTTACCTTTTTTGATAACTTATTCTTTTGTAAGTTAAATCCTCTTCATACATTAATAATTAAAAATATAATGGCAAAAGCCTTCGTCGCCTGTATCTCTTAATATTTAGCAAAATAAAAGATGTTATGGTATTAAAATATTTTTTTAATATCATATAAAGTACATATTGCAAATAAAAATTCTCATAAAATTCCCCCAAGTATTTTATTCAATAGGCCTTTGGTGAGATTTGATATGTTTATGATATAAACATAATGAAATAATGATGGAAAATTTAAAATTAAATAAAATAGTATTGAAAGGTACCTTAATCGTGGTTGATTATTGTTTACTCGATGCTTTATAGATACAGAGAAAGAAAGTTTTTCTCGTGTTTCCTAATGGGATGAAAAATATATTTCAATTTCCTCCAGCTTCTTATCCATTACTTTTAGAGAAAAAACAAACAGGTTTTCAAATTATCCACATGATAAAAAAAATTACATAAAAATGGGGGAATTACTTTTAAAATGTTATTAGGTGTTCCCAATTGTTAAGTTTTTCGGACTCCCTCTGTAAATGGTGACATAGACTAAATTGTGCAGTTTTTCTTAGATAAGAGTGATGAATTTGGCATCTCATTATGATTATTATGCTGTTGAGGAACACCGTCTTAATAGTAAATCATATTGTTTTAATTGCAATATTGTCTGCTTGTATATATGCACAAATAATAACATAGAAGTCAATTGAATGCCAAAATCTTAGAATTAAATTATACTACAAATGAAAGTATCAATATGTTTTGCCGCAGCTGCTACCAGATGTGCTAAAGTGGGGTTTAGTTTTATATTTCCAAGAACTTTGCCTTCAGTATAGTAAGTAGAAAAGATAACGAGAAATGTTGTCCTTTCCTACATTGGATTCTAACTTCATGGAATAATACAGAATTATTGTTCTCATGAGAATTTACAGGAACACGATTTGAATACATTTTTGTTTAGCGGTAGAAAGCTGATCTGAAAACTTTTGATTTGCTTATTTCAAAAGGTTTGATTTATTGGCAAAGGATATAATTGATAGTATTTGTAGAACGTTTGTCTAGATACAAATATACACCTGCTAGTTAAAAGCTTTTATATAAATATTTTATAGTTCAAATAGGTTTTGTCCTAACAGGCTAAATGACACAAGACGCTATTTAGCCATCAATTAAATAGGCAACAATACATCCATTTGGCCTTTTACCAACAATAACGTCCGTCCGAGCTGGCCCTGCAATGGTTTGATTAACTGGCAAGAACTCCTTCAATGGGTTAAAAATTAACAACACATTGTAAAACGCATAGATTTTGCAGGATTAGAACATAAGAGAGTAAATTTCTATATTTTAATTTTCAAAACAATTTGACAAACATCGAAATATTTTATTAAATAAACTGGCATTTCCGTACCATTTTTTAACTGCAGGAAAACCATTAGCGACAAAAAGGTTTGCATTTGTCATAACATTATGTACTTTTACTTTCTCCCTCTATACCATAGTATATGGAGAAAGTATTGTTTTCGTCAAAATTTTCGAATTTGAGTTGTTGGTGGATTTATTCATTTTGGTTCCCCCTGAGTCCAAAAAAGTGGTTTTCGGAGTGATGTCTGTGTGTGTGTGTGTGTGTGTGTGTGTGTGTGTGTGTGTGTGTGTCAGGATGTATACAGAGCTAGAGAATGCCCCAATGGTCCGATTTTGGTGAAATTTGGTACTTAATTTTATTATACCCACGATAATTCCAGGTGTTTTTTTCATTTTTTTGAATTTTTGATTTTTAAGGGTAGTTTACCCCCAAAAACCCTCAAAAATCGTCAAAAATCAAAATTTCTCAAAAACGGCTCTAACGATTTTAATTAAAATTTTGTGGTTTATTAAGCTTAAAATGGTGAATAAAATGACACCACCCGCATCTCCGAGAAAATGCGCGTTCAAAAGTTATGGAGTAAAAAGTGTTTCAAAAATCAATTTTTTGAATTTTCAAAATAGCTGTTGTCTCGAAATAAATTTTACTTATCACCATTAAATCAAGCTCAAAAAACTAAATAATCCAGTATTTTAAATTATTGCTCTACGTCAAGAGGTTGCGGAGAAAATTCAATTTTTCGTTTAGCGGTAAACGCAGTACGTTGTTAAAAGTCACAGACGCGCGTCGGGTCAACGAGCGCTGCTCAGCTGATAGCTATCCAACTGAGTCATCAAGACATTAATGTTTGGAGCTTTTAACACCTTTTTTACATTGTTGGGAGAAAGTATGTGTCAGTTAACTGATACCGTTTATTTAATTAAAAAAACATTAGTTTGATGCATTGCAATGCATCGTTTTATTAAATTTAGAGGAAAGTCAAACTTGAGCTATCCAATTTGTAAAAAACGTTTTGTTTTTTTGAGAATGAACCCATGACTTCCGGTCCTCAAACTACTGTTATTTATTTATTTATTTTATGATAAAACGATCAAACGTTTTAAATTTAAATATGTTTTGATTATTCACACTTGTTTATACAGGGTAGTTTGTTTGAACACACTTGTTTATAGTTCCCGATTGTAACTAAATAAGGAAATATTTTACTAACATTCATGGCAATTTTCTGGAAAAATGTTATATTTATGAAAAAAATATGAGCATTCTGATGGTAAATGCCGTCTACAATTAATGATACATATTGCGACAAAACAAAGTATATGAATTAGAAAAAGAACTTAGTTTTTGTGGCTCTTCAGTTACTGACATGTACCAATCAAAAGTTTTAAAATTAGAAATTTGAAGGAGGAATGGAAATTATTAAAGACGCAAAAATATATAATTTTATTTCCCATCCAGAGGAAAGAATATTCATAACCTGCGTTAGCCTTCAGTAGGCTATGGTAGCCAATGATTTCGTTGGGGAAATGGGTTTTAATTCTGTGAAAATAATTTGATTCTTCTCCTTCAATATTGTTCTCAATTAAACCAAATTAAAAATATATCAACAGTTATTTAATAAGCCAAATTTGTTTTAACTTAATCATAAGAATGTAGAACATAAAAATTCTTTATATCAAACTAAAAAAAAATCAAATCTGGCTTATTTTTTGTATAAACAAACCTATTGCAGAGTATTTAATATGCTAGATTTACATATTGTTTTGATTTTAATCACTGAAGTTTTTACATTAAGTTGCGATTCTTTTAAATTTATAAATGTTTCAAATAAGAATGCCACTTTCAGTTCATTTTATAAACTGAATTGAAAGAAGCTTTAGTAACTATGAAACTTCCTTGAAGATATTAAGTAACCAGTTTGATAACTAACATATTATTCGATAACTAACGCATATAGTTTTCTTACACAATCGATTAAATTATATTTTGTTTTTTTCCTATGGCTTTCTTAGACAGCCATTAAGTAAAAATATCCACCACTAAAAATAATCAATGAAGTTATGTTGTACAGAGCACCAGATTAAATGTATGTAAAAATAAGGAATAAAATAAAATTTATGATCTCTTTTTATAAAATTAATATAATTGCAGGAAACTGAGCCATTGCAAACCACCTCCACTTGAACTAGGCAGACCGATCAACACTTCTGAAAAAGCACTCAGTGGGCACTTTGTGACTATGTGATATGGAGTGTGATACTACACTCTGCAGTCGCACAACTGGTCTTGTATGCTTCCATTTTTAGTTCAAAATGGTTAATTAATGTGGCTAAGTGGTTACTGGAATGCAATTTGAGTAAAGAGAGTTAAAGTTCTCAAAACCTCATAAATCGTAATTGAAGTCCTATGGATTTGCTGAAGGTCGTTACGTTGGGTCCATCAACAAGAGCAAGGGAAACTGGAAAGGGAAACTCGTGAATAAGACAATGATAAGTGAATAGACGCATTTTTTTATAGTTAAAAAAACTTGTGTTTTTATGAACTATTTTCTAAAAAGATTTCTATGTGTGCTAGAATTATGGTTTCAAATATGGTGATGACGACGGTTTTACCGTGAAAGAATTTTTATCACAAGGTTCAACCCAATGTCAGGGTTTCCAGTAAAGGGAAAATCAAATCCCAGTTTAATTAAAAACATTCAGTGCTCATAAATGATAGAAATAGTAATTTTTTGTGTAGAATAAATTGCCCTGTAACAGATTTGGGTAATTTATACGTAACTCCTTTCTAAAGATCATAAAAGATGATATTCGAGTTTGAATTCCACAAACATATTTTCTTATTATCTCCAGTTGTGTGTGATTGCCACTATTACAATCACACGCTCCCCTCTCTGAATGTTTTATATAGTTTGATTGGGAAACAGCAAGGTTGGTAATCAAAAACAAGAAGAAATATGTACCTGACGTCGTAATTCACATGTCTCAAATCCAATATGTTGGATAAAAAGGTTTCACTTTTTATCAATACTGAAAAATCCTACTCACATGTGTAATCATTTTGGCAACATGTTACATGTAGATTTCATTATACGCACACAAACGGGTTATTTTCTTTCTGGTTAATTATTTGTAAATCTGAACGATATCAAGTACACAATATCACTATATTACTATATCACTATTTTGAGACAGGGACCTCACATTGTGGGTATTATACCTGAATATGAATGAGAAATGAGTGTAGGATGATTGTGGCGCGATCTTGTAGTTTTTTACTGACTAAGGCCGACATTGTCCTTAGACAGGACTGTTAATTTAATAGTCCAACAGAAAATGGTATCTAGGAACCTACAGTTTAACAGGGGATCTGAACCACAATTCCGACCTTATATATACGAATTGGTCTAATTATGAGGATGGTATTTATGAATGAACTAGTATTCACTAGTGCGGACTTTAATTCCCACCAGGGAATATCACATCTCATATTCTAGTAGTAAACCTTGTAGGAGTTATAAACATTAATTAGTAAAGATATGACAAAGTGGTCTAATTAAAATAAATAATTTTTACCTTTGATTCTCAGCATATTAGTGAGGAGGACTTTTACCTACTAGATTTAATTTATTATTTTGTAAGTAACATAATAATAATATACTAAATTGAAACATAACCTGAACTTGCTAAAATAAATAACTAATAAAAATTATTAAATGATAACATAATTGTGATATGTTATCATTTAATAATGTAGGTAAAGGATTCTTTTCACATTTTATCCATTCACATTTTATTAATATAAATTAAGCATATTATAAATAATTTGCTAGTAAATTATTCAGTAATCAAAAATATTTTTAACATTTTAAATGTGTTAAATGAAACCTCCAGAGAACTCTTGAATCGTGTAACTAAATGATTTGGGATTTATTGTTTATGGGCTTTGTTGATAATTTTAAAGGAAATGGAAGAAAAAACTTCAGTCAAGTTTATATCTTAAATATCATGAACTAAAATTTCTGGGATTTTTTTTGTGAATAAGGGTGTTAGTATTAGATAATAGCTTAGTTATTCATATTAATAACCTAACTACCTAAGAAATCCGGTCAAAAGAATCCTACGGATAACTAACTTCGTTAAGCTATGGCTTGTTTTGTTTTTTACTAGAATGAAAGGAGAATATTGTTTACCACACCCCGATTTCAAATGTTACAATTTAGAATTTTAATCAACGGTTTCAGTATGAATATAATTACCACTGTTTATGATATCAGTTTCGATTCGTAACTTAAATGAAATAGTAATTTATATTTGTAAATCAATTATTTAGATTGGTGTTTAGTAATTTCAACTCACACTTTCAGATTTAAATAAAAAAATATAATATAATATTATTGTTCCATACCAGAAGAATAAAGTTGAATGTTAAAACCAAACCTTTGATTCGCTACAACAATAGATTATATACACTTAAGTGCATAATTCTCATAAAATATTTGTTAATTCCGAAATTGGGACATCTTCATGCGCTTATCAATCGATGTAAATTATTCAGCTGGTAAATATTGCTGCAAAGCGCTTTATTAAAACATCAACTGATTCTCCGCTCAAAAAATATTTCAATCTTGTTTAAGAAGAGTTGTAGTATTGTTTACCTATGTTATTTGTGATCTATATTCTCAAGATCCACCATAAATAGGTTTTAAACATTGCTATTAAAAGTCATTGACGTTAATGTATATTGCTATAACCTAACTCGGCACTGATGTTTGTAACTGAGATATAATATTATCATGAAATTGATTAACTATACAAATGTTTTGTAAAACAAAAAGTGGCGGATAAATATGTAAATGAATCTGAAGCAGATAGAATGATAAATTCTTTATTAAAAACCATAACTTCATTGGAAAAAGCTCAATTTAAAAGTAATTAAAAAGCTCAGGCTGTGATTTAAAGCGTAATTCTTGTTCTTCTTTATCATACTCTTTTCATACTCATACAGTCAAGGATTTTGCAGATGCATAGGAAACAATAATAAAGTCTTTTTTTCATAAAAAGAAATTTTTTTTTAATATCAAAGGAAAAATTTACTGTTAAGACTATAAAAAAGCTTCCATTGAAAAAGCGAAATCATGAGTAATGATGATGTTAAGTGATGAGCATATAATGAGCTTGGTCGAGTACGGTGTGAGCCTTGTGATCTCGAAAGAAAAAAAGTATTGTTGTGGAAAAAGCAGAGAATGCTAATTATAATGATATTCGGTGGCTGTTTAAACTGAAAACTGAGTTTGAAAACCAGGTTAATTCTTTAAATTTCTGCCACGGAAACACTCAGAAAAGGAAATGAAAAGCTGAAATGTAATTGCCTCAAATTATGCCTTGGGGAAATCTTTCGAAGAAAATGCCTCTTTAAGAACAATCATAACGAAACATAATTTGTGGATTCCGCAGAAATACTTTTGAAATACATGGTGAGAAACATAATTAGTCTCAGCAATATACTGAAAATTGTAAAAAATATCAGGTAGCAAACGGTGTGAAAAATGAGGATTCGGTGATCGATGATTATCACTGACTTCAATCCCAAGCTGACTCTGGTGTCAGGCAACGGGTATTATTATGAAGATGGCGAGGCGTCTTCATACTGAGGCAATACTTCAGAACGGTCGCACAAAAGTTCGAATAAACGACATTAGGCCTGGCTGCAGATTATATTGTACATCTCGGGCGAGGTGTACAACAACGAGTTTGTCTGCCAAAAGACGTCTGCTTAGTCGGACTAAGGTGTACAAGTTCATATGGGTGCGAGGAGGAAAACTTTTCTGGTGAAAAGGTTATCATGATGCAGTTATCCACATAAACTAGATGGAAGTTCTGGAAAACTTTTAATTCGAATAACTGTAAATTAAAATTATGAGCTTTAAATAGATCTACATATACTACATTTTAAAATTGCAAACATATAAAGTATCTAGGGTTTATGAAAAATTAAAAGAGAGATTTTTCCAAAATGTTGAAGAAATTTTACTTTTTGAGATACTTTTATAAAGAAGCTTATTAATAGCCTGCATCATGTTCTAGGGATATCTCAACTGAGTTATGCAATTGTAGTTTGGAGAGGACATGCTTATCCACAGTGAAGTCAGCTATTAAATAAAAAAAATGCATAATAAATATAACAGAAAATGTCAATTTCAACATTTACTGCCTCTTTTTAAGCAGTTTAATATTCCACCGTTTATAAATTAGTATGGATATAAAGTATTAAAACTTTTCCAACCGGAATTTTTGTTAACCACAAAAATACCTTAAACCCATGTGAGCCGCGTTTTAATCACACTATTACACTCCCTCTGACCCTTTACCAACATTTTTACACATTTAGTGATCTTAGATTATATATTACAACCGTCAAATTAATCACACAATTAAATCATAATGAAATCAAATGAATAATTGAAATTTAAAACGTCAAAGATTTGTTAAAACTACGAATTTTGAATTAATTATTTCAGTTCAGACGTCCTTTTGAGACTTTTTTAATTAAATATTTTAACGTAGTATTAAGTTAATTTATTATTTATTTATACACCTAACACAAATGCATAATTTTAAAATATGTTTAATCTTGGTATGTGAGTTAACAATCGTAAATAGCAACTCGGCACTCCTTTTGCTTTATGTTATAAAAAGCTAACCAAATGAGATGTCTGCTATCGGGCTTCACCTTTGGGGCAACCAAATTATTCAACAATATTTTTTATGTCACTTTTTTTGCTGTATATTTCAAATATATAAATATAAGTTTTAATGTTATGTATACACTTTGCCTGTGTATTTTAATTCTGTACTTGCTTGTTAGGTTGAATGTAATAAACCTTGCTTAACTAAGAATTATTTAAATGATTATGGTTGCAATATCCAAAAGTGACAGTGATGTATCGCTGGTTGTTTATTTTGGTTTCTAACAAACACGTCGAACACGATTGTGCTTGAATGAGATTGATATCAGATCGTCAACCGCATTGCAGGGAACAGTCTCTGGGGAATTCATACCATTGTTAATATTAATTTTTTATATAAATAACTAAAGTACCATCACGCTTTTTCTAATTCAAAATTTGAAGCAAACGAAAATACATTAAATTACCTGAAGACGTTTAATGTTCAATAAGAGCATTACTCTATTCAACTGAAGTGTTATGGATGCGTTTCAGGTATAATGGAAAGAGACATTTCCTCTACTTAATTGAAACGTATTTTGATTTCAGGAGGACTCTACGATCGCAGCTTTTCATACCGCATGTTGGACGTTGGTGCTCCTTCCATTCAGCGAAACAATTAATTATTATATTTAAAATGGATGAATAAATTAATATAAGCAAGATATATGGTGATTATATGTCTTGCTGTAGGGAACTATATGATACCTCGAAAAATCTCACTATCCTGAGCTGTACGAGGTTTTAAAAGGTATTCTGTAAATTTGTTTTGACCGTGGCTATAAATAAATAAGTAAAACTATGCTCTTACATTGAAGGTTCTTTAATATATTTCGTACTGTTATAATATAGTATAAACATTGAAATCACTGGGATACGGTAAAGTAAGACTGAAGTAAGAGACAGACCTCAAACTAAGAATCTAATCTTTAATGAATTACATTTAAACGCTTCCCCGGAGTGTAATTTGACCACCATAACAGGAGCTATGCTGGCTTTTTTTAAGGATTATGTTTTCAAGGAACTGGTCAAACATTTACTCACAGCAACATCGAAAATTTACAGTAACTAAACTGTAAAGAAGAATTTTACAATGGAAACGTCTTATCTCCTTTTGATTGGTAGAAGGCCTAATAATATGTTGTATGATTTTCTTTAAAATATTATACAAGATTATTCTGCCTAATTTGATTTTCACATACTTTTTTAAGGGAGGGGCAGGAAAAATGCATTACGCACACAGGAGACCAGCCTGTAGTGTGGGGCTCCCTTAAAAACGGGTTTACCCACTAAAAAACCTCCTCTTCCCTTTAAGATTCTATCCTAGAATTTTTTTTCACATTACGTCAGGCTAGGCCTAAATTTGGCTTACGTCCGCGGGGCTCGTTCCTTATAATGCCACTCAATCAAGGGATCTGGGGCACTTCGCGGTCTAGATCGGTTTTCTTTTCCAGAAGGATACCCCGGACGAACTGTGATAAACAATCCCAGTTACCCTCATCCTCCAAGGTCTTTTGGCAGACCGAGTCCACCGAAAATGCAACAAAAATTTGTGATGCCTCCAGTCAGGGCCCTTCCCAACGGGGGCAGCAATGTGGAGAAACGGAAGAACGGCAACGGGAAGAATGTGTGTTCCGCTCATCAGGAACGCCCAGGCAATAAATACAGTCCGGTGAACCGGTCTTGCCCCTCCGGTTCAGGTACGACCAAAAATAGCCGTTACCTGACAAGAGTCAGGTACCTGATAATTGGGTCAGGTAGTAGTCCACCTCCCCATGACACCATTCCACCCATGGTTAGACTTGCTTGATAAGTCGCATAGTCCATCGTCCTCGGGTGTCGTGCTCCAAGCGGTGTTGCCACTGCTGGAAGGTTCGGGAACGCTCTTCTGTTTTTGCCGTGTCCTTATTGATCTCGCCTTGTCTCTGATAAATCGCCTTCCTCTCTCCTGCCAAGAGATTGACAGGGATGACTCCGGCGACCACCAGGATGGCAAGCTCGGATACTGTCCAGTAGGCGGAAAACTCCCGGTACGCCGCTTGATGGTGATCCCGGGCGAGTCGTAACCTGTATACCTCTTTATCGAGAGCGTCTGCCCACATCTCTGCTCCATAAAGAAGCAAGGACTGGATTGCGGACATAAACAGACGTCTTCTGCTGGATCGGGAACCCCCAACATTGGCCAACAGAATACTAAGGTTGGTACCTTAGGTAACCTTAGCGGTCTTGTCCGCCGTACGGAATATCTGATCCCTCCATCTTAACTTGGTGTCCATCTTAACCCCGAAGTACTTGGCAGTATGAGTTGATTGGACCACCTCCCTCCCCACTCGAAACGAGACAACGGTGTCGATCCTCTTCTTCGTGAGGATCCTGATCTAAGTCTTACTGAGAGCAAGCAAGAGACTGTGATCGGACATCCAGGTGTTTTGAACCACACACATGACTCTGTTCAACTTTGGTTGAGCCAGGTCAACGTTGCGTGCAGCAATGAGAGCTGTGACGTCATCGGCATACCCAACCAAAGTGGTTTCCTCAGGTATCTCGCACCTCAGGAGGCTGTCATAGGCAAATATCCAGAGATCCATACGGAATATTGAACCTTGCGTGGCACCAGAAGTGACTTCTATCGTCGGCGTTCCGTCCCTCGTGTCATAAATCAGGCTTCGAGAGCGGAGATAATCCTCGATGTGCCGCAACAGATATGCAGGAACGCGAAAGGTGTTGCAAAGTGCATCCAACATATCGACGCACCTCGCCGAGTTAAAGGCATGCTTAACATCAAGCGTAACAAGAAGCAATACTCGGCAAGAGAAATGGTTATGGCTCTCGGCTCTCTCCACAGCTCTCTAGACTTCTGTGATAGCGTCGATCTTTGACCGTCGATTTCTGAAGCCGTACTGAAGGGGGCATAAGTCCCCGGCAGCTTCCACGGCAGAAGTCAGGCGGGAACCGATCAGCTTCTCGAACAGCTTACCAGCCGTGTCCAACGTGCAGAGAGGTCTGTGGGACGACGACAGCTGGATCACCTTTGTCCTTGCTGATCAGTACAAGCCTGCCGGTATTCCAGGGAGCCGGAAACACCCCTTCTACCAAACATACGTTGCTTTAGTTCATGTGTTATAGTATACTAATAATCTAATGAAAAATCTTGCTATCAAATAATTAAATTTTTTTATTGAGACTAGTGTTTGAAGAACTTGAATTTCACCTGAAGATGAAGGCTTCAGCTTTCAAAACCGCGGTCATCTTGGTGGATATAAGACAAAGATATAGAAGAGGTGCTATTACCTATTTATTAGTTACTCAATAGACCTATTTGAAAATTTACTAATTGATTACAATTTGAGTAAAATCAAATCAATAATATGTTGGTTTTGAAATAATTGTTACTTCAATTTTTAGATCTTTTTATATTTTATTGCTGGAAAAATAAAATTTTTAATAGCAAATATTTTTAAAGTAGCAGTTTTAAAATGACATTTTCCAAGAAAACACAGTAAACATACAGGACGTCGGCGAGAACATAACTTTCCAAGGCAGCCAAGTGTAAAGCCTCCGTTACATCGCCGGCTCCGGAGTAACGCTTTAAACATACAGGAAGTTTGAGGGGAACTTTTGGCAACCATGTTGGTAATTCAGGACTTTTAACATATTAAACATGTTATTATTGAACATTATTTAGTAATTTATAAATATTATTAATTAAAATGCATAATGGCAAGTAGATATGTATATTCCTTTAGACATATATAAGGAACTTTTAAAATTTTGTGGGAAAATAATTGATGGATATATGTATGCTTTATGTATTATAATTGGTTACAAATGGGAATAATTAGAACATGAAGTAGACAAACTTTCTTAGAAACATTTAAATTAAAACCCTTTACACTGACAAACTGTAATGGAAGTCTAACAGTTGATATATGAGGTGACAATCAATAAAATAATATTACAAAGTACAATATTAAACATATTTTTTTCCTAAAATATCCAGGTCAATCAACCTACAGCCTTGAATAATTATTTTTAGTTTGACTAATAGAGATCCAACCATAAACAATTTATAAAAAAAATATTTATTCGTGAGATAATCTCAAACGGTTTACTTAATTTATTTCGTGAAACGGTGACTAAAAATTGTGATGGGTAACCAATCATTCGTTGAATTGTTAAGAAAAAGAAACTGGCTGAATGATCTCCTAGTTAGAGGAGTGCGAAACATTGAAGTTAATTTCTATAATTGTCTTCGCTAACCAAGCAACAATCTCTTCGGTTTGGTTTGATGCGAAAAACCCAAAAGAAATTAATGATAAAAGTAGAGAGTCTTAAGTGCACACTATCCTCTAGTCAATTCTGGACTTCAATGTATTCCGGCGAAAAAATAAGTAGTAAAATGGAAATTTAATTAAGAAAATGTTTTTAAAATATTTGGGTTTTCTTTTGTCCGTCTGTTGTGCAGGTTTACGGTAGAAATTAGATAGAATATATTGTCGAATCAGTTCTTTAGTAAATTAAGGTAGGTTATCATAGTATATTTTTTTCTCCATAATAACTCTAAATCACGGGTGTTCACATATTTTTTTGTTCTCGGCATAAAGTAAATAGTTTTCTTCACTTATTCATGTCATATAATATACGGTAATATGTTTCATACCCAAGACTAAATCGTAGGAATCCAGTGCAGGATTCTCTCATATAATGAGCCCTATATTAAAAATTCCTTGGTTACTTATTGTTTGCCTTCCTAATAAATGCAATCATTGGCTACATTGTTGTTTCCTACTAAAAGGAAAGTTTAAATGGTATTTTTCGTCTGTAAATTATATTCAGTCTAGGAAAGGAAATTATTAAATTATTCAAAGTAATTTAAATAATTAACGAGCCTAAAAAGTATTCAAATATCTTACCTAAACATTATTTTTCCTTTTTGGACAATTTCATCCAACGGAAATAATAATTAATTGTAAACAAGACTTTATACAATAGGGTATATGTTTTTGGTAATTTATTGAAAAAATCGTTAATGATATAACTCTTACACACAAGTTAATTCCCTGAAGTACCTTAATGTCATCAAACTCAGCAAGTTTGGAGGACAAATATTTTTAATGTCCATCTAAAATGTTTGGTTCTTATAAAAAATGTAATTTTATTTAATCCACTTTTAAAGTTACACTATGCCAAAGTAACATTAAAATATCTAGTTTGATATTAAAATGGTGTATTTGGTTTTTAATTATAAAATGTTGTGGAAGGATATAGTTTTATATAAAAGTTCTATACAAAACCAACTTTTAAAATATAATTATACTATAAAACGAATAATCATTCAATCATGAAAGTTGTTAATACAGTATTGACTAATCTACAAAGAAATCTGCAAGAAACATTGTTAATCAATTGCTAATAAAGTTATCCAATTCCCTTTCCTGAATTATAAATTCATAAATAAGTTTTTAAATCTGTTCACTCATTATCTGCATTGACTTATTCGAACAAAAATATTCTTTTAAAATTTCGAATAGCTTTTGTTCGAAGTGATTAAGTGAAACTGTAACATTTTTTGAATTGCCCAAAGTTATGCAAAAAATAATTGTTCAAACAAAAGGATTTTTTATGAGGAAAATTTTCCATGTTAAAACACCAATTAGTAAAGTTTTTGGCGAAAAGTATATCAAGCAGTACTGAATGTACAAAAATATTACAATTTTTATACATGCACAACAAAGTGACATTGTTTTAAATCTGTTATTTTATTCATAACTAACATAATTTATTTAAAATTTATTAAACTTATTATGAGTGTTGCTTTGTAAAGCTCTATTTTTAATTTAATAGATTTTAATTATGATTAACCATTAAAATTAATTAATCCTATTGTTTAATTGATCATTATTAGTTACGAAATTTAACTTTGGATGCGAGAGCAACTTTTTTAGAGAAATTTATGACATACATAGTAAAAATTCTTTACTTTGTTAAATTACTTTCTGCATTATTTTATTAGACGTCAATATGTTTGCCACAACTCTCGATAATAATAGTCGATCTCTTGCAAATCATCTCGCAAATGTGGTTGAAAATTGAAAAATTACTAAAGATAGTGATATTACTTAAAATATTATAATAGTTAATAATAACTAGTTGTATTGTCCTTAAAAACAATTTTGTCAAAAAAGTAGTTTTAACATTAAATAATCTGGGTACCTTCCCCACAAAAGGTTTAAGACGAGGAAGCACCAAAATTCAAATGTTTGTTATAAAGCTCTCAAGTATATTGCTGTTAATGGCCTGATTTCTCTGTCATGACGTAAAATTGGTAATAATATACTGTGTTTCATAAATACTAATAATCACAGCACACAGTTTTGTGAATTATTAGTTTCATCCTCTACCATAAAATGTTTCCTTTTTTAGTAATTAAATGGTGTAGGGGTTCATTTAGGTTTTCATCTAGTCATTATTGGTGGCAATTTATAAACGAGGTAAAGTTATTCAAAGTATACCGTCCCTGTCCCCTTAATACCAGTTGAACTACATCAGTTAACTAAACCTTATACAATTAATGGTGAATAGATTGAACAAGTGATCCATCCACCTACTTGCAAATGGAATAGTTGTAGTACGTAAAGCCATATTTGTTTTTTTACAAACCCATGAAATCATTATTGTGTATCATAGATTTGTATCATGTTATAATTTTGAATGTTTAAAGTATTTCGTTCAAAAACCCTTTCATGCATTTTGTTATATGAAGTTATATGAAGATACCGTAAAAATATAAAAAGTATTTATAGATCTTTAGTGCTGAAGGAGACTTCCTCGATTCCAATGTCGACGAGTGTCCTGTCAGCCACTACAGGTCCAACCTAATGTCATGTTTACTCTATTATCACAATTTTCTGTTTATCACTGTTTCATATCAAGGCTTCACAGAAACGTTGCAAAAACTTTTCCAATTTGTAATACTCCAGATCTGGAGAGAAAATATTTCATCAATTAGTGGGGGAAATTTTGAACTCCGAATATTATGTAGAAAATTAATTTGAATTACCCCTCCACAAGTTTTGCACCCTTAAAAGTGGTGAAGGAAGCATGAGAAAGAAAAGTCATGTTTAAAGAGGTAAACCACCTTCATGGTTTTATAAATGTGTGGAGTTAAATTGTGAATTTTGAGCAATGCATGCATGTGTTATTTCTGCACACTTACACATATGTGTACAAACGTAGAATAATTTTCTGAAAAACAATGTTTTGAACTAAACACCTGACAAGGCAATTGTGTCCACCTCATCGCCACGTGACAAGCCAGGGACTACCGCAGTTTCCGTGTTGACCATTGGACTAGATTGGATTTACTCTCCTTGTTTCAATTATTGTTTCATACACACGCCTAGAGTGTGGCTGCGATATGATACATAATACGTGTATGGAAATCATATATGGTCTAGCAATTAGTTTATTCTCACTTTAAGAGAAAGGCATTTGCCAAATTAATAGCTCAAAAAAAACCATTCGAAAAATATAAATTATAATAACTATTGTTTATATCGTTAGATTGAACCTGAATGATATGTACTCATAATTTTATAAAATAAAATATTCATAGATCCGTCTTCTATTTTGTTTCTGAACTGTTTTAAACATAAGTTAGTTTCAATTAAATGTTTAAAAAAAAGTTTGACTAAAGATTTGAAAATTCATTACTTGATTAAGTCCACGTAGTTGACCACTGAATTTTTAAATCAACGGGAAACTAAAAACTGATAAAACGGACATTTTTAATTTACTCTATAAATAATAAAATAATAGGGTACATTACTAATATGAATAATTTATCAAAGTTAATGTCTGTACTAAATTTGCGAAAACATCTGTTTAGATGGATGGTACATTTGTAATTAAATTACACACGTATTTGATTCATCATGAGGTTTGGAGTAAAGTGAGTTTTCCAAATCACTTACCCTGGACTCTTGAAGCAATTGGAAGTTGAACAATGCAGGTTTTTTAGTAAAAACATTCAATTACTTTTTTATCAAGTCTTTCTATTTTCATGTTTGAAAAAGAATTTAAAACTGTTGTGAAAATTTATAGTTTTGTATAGTTAGATTGTTTATATGACAGTGACACAACAATGAATATATATATACATTTCGAGAAATATTGGTTTATAATATATACTAGCGTCTCATATGTCATTAATAATCTTGATTATTTCATGAATAAAAATTTAAACATTTTGACAATACCTGAGATAGTTACTTACGTAGGGGATACTCTTTTTAATGGTGTATAAGTTTGTTATGTAACTATCATTTATGTAAAAATGGGGGTAACAACTGTGACGATAAGTCACAATATTTAACAAAAGTTGAAGGCTAGAAGTAGGGCTCTGATTGTCAGCATATAGCACGTAAAACTGTTAACATATAGAGTTATCCTTCTAGGCTACAACTGCTGTGAAATATAAAAAGCATTCCTCTCTTGATTTGAAAAACATTTACAAAATTAGAATACTATACATAATTAAATGCAAGTTGAAAAATAGTGACTTATTGTCACAACAGAATCTATAGTCGCGGCCACGAAATTAGGCGGGTGGATGATTTTGCAACGTTGTCACATTGACAGTAGCAGAGGAGCCCCGGCCAGCAATAAATGCGTGTTCAGCAGCTGGTCTTTCAAAGTAGTAAAGCTTCACCTGATCTGATCCATCAAACTCACCTCTCAGTCATGCCATTTTAACCTTAAAATTTGCACCAGATTGTTCTGGTGCCTCAAAGTATAATAATAAAAAAATAATAAAAACTATACCTGCTTGTCGGTGGATTTTATCTGGTTACCTATTAGACATGGAATGAATTTGACCAACGATACAGTATAATTATTGTTATTGGAGATCACGCGCGTTTTATTGAAAAACTGTTATTACACTGTAGTGAGAAAGACTTATCGAATTTACAAAGTTAAAATTCTTTTGTACTTCAAAATAATTCTGTGTTGAAAGTGAATCATATTTTGAAAATATAAAATACGGCAACGCAAATAATTAACTGATAAATTTACGTTCCTTACAGTTATAGGCCCTATTGACTTTGATCTCTTTTACCTCAATTTTAATCCAAGATCAATTCATTTGTGTATCTTAATAAGTAACATTTTAATGGTGTTGAAATAGAAATTGTATTACCAATATCAAGACTGAAATAGGCCTAATAGCTTATTTATAACTGATAAAATTAAGTACTAAGAAAATAAAATAAAACATGATATAAAGATTTAAAGAAAGATTTATTGGTGTATAACTTTATTTCTTACAGGTGCTCATTGCCATCATCAGATTCACTAAACTCACTGTAAGAAGATTCGTTGTTTAGGTTTATTATGAAAGGCTCCATCATGTCTTCCCTAACTATTTCCTTAGCCCAGTCATCTTCTTGTATTGTCTCTGCGTGCCGAACACACTTCTCCCAGTCACTTGGAGTGACGTTGTCGATGGCTTCCGACGTAAGTCTCTCCACGTCACTGATTTTGAAGGTAGTGTTTTTCTCGGCGACCTCCCTTTTGACTTGTGCCCATATCAACTCGATCGGGTTGTAATGACAATGGTACGGTGGTAGTCGCAAAACCTGATGGCCGAATTTTAAGGCGATCTCGTCAAGTTCATATATCTTTTCACATTTAAAAGGAGCAACTATTTCCAAAAGTTCTGCTTTCAATTCGCAATCTGAATACGAGATATTTTTCTCCTTCAACCACTCCTTTATATCACATTTCTTCCATGAAGTGTTTGGGACCTTTTCTAATAGAGTAGAGTGATATGGTGCATTGTCCATAATGATAACAGACGGTTCCTCAAGGCTTGGTAAAAGATGTTCGGTGAACCATGCATGGAATGACACACTGTTCATTTCAGAATGATAGTCTGTATCGCTCTTTTTAGAACGAAATACCCATTTGCATTCAGGCACAAAACCATTTGCTCCACCAGCATGGCAAACAATCAGTCTTGCACCTTTTCCCGTGGGTACTTTTAGGCCACCTCCTTTATCAGAGTGATGCCAAATGAACTTCTTCGTGTGGGACTGGTTAACCCACGTCTCGTCCAAATATATCCTTTGCAGTGGATGTTCCTCTTGTTTTAAGGCGTGCATGCTTCGTAAAAATCTTGCTCTAGCTGCGGCGATATCCTGCCTCTCCATTAAAAACTTCCTTCCGTCGTTAGTTTTTTTATACTTAAACCCTAAGTTTCGGAGTAGTCTCCGTGTGGAACGAACGCTTCCTTGATATCCAAGAGTATCTTGCAGTTTTACTTTCTCGGCTGTGGGGAACTCTCCGCGATCAAAAAAATCCAGCACTGTTCGGCGAGCGACATCAGCATTAAAATCGTCCAATACACTAGCAAGTTATTCTCTTTTGTAATTTTTCCTGGGCAATCCAAAAGTTAGTTTGTCTGGGTGAGATAATTTCGCTTCTTGGTTACACCTTTGCACCGAACGTAGACTTACATTGCAAATTTTTGCAGTCAACTCTTGACTTTTCTTAAAATCTACGGTTTCTCGGAATTCGGGATCTGCCAACTTACGGACATAGTTCAATACATTGACAACCATAGATTTTGTCTGACTGCCCAGGTCCTTTTTGCACAATCTCTCTAATCTTCGTTTTTTTGGAGTTTGGGTAAGAACTGGTAATTTTTCCCGTAGGCCCTCATGTTCAGTAATTGCAGCGGAATGCCCAGGTTCATCCGGATCGCCATCACTTTCCATGTTCGAGAAACACCAGTCAATAGGGGTAGGATGTTAAAAATAATATTAATATTTTTCGGAACGAAAGTTTAACTTGAATATCTTTTACAAAAAGAACAAAATGTTGTCAAGTGTGGGCCCAATAAATTAGACAATAACAACAACATAAATATTAAAACATCTGATTGAAGTTATAAGTTACAAAAACATAGTATGTCAGCAATTTTACTATTTTTAACACTCTCCTATAATTTTTTAACATATTAATTCAGCCAGATGTTTTATTTTTTGTTATTATTTTCAGCTTTTTTGTTAATTCATATTATTTTTGTTCTTTTCAATTCAAGCTAGAGATTGGAAAATTCTGAATATGAAAAATGTCTGCCTTGAATTTTGTAAAAAGGGAAGATATAATCGCTGCACGAACTGGCAACACTGATCATTAAACGTTGTCAGTTCGTGCATCGAGGTGCACAGTTCTCTACATCCTCTCTCATCTGTAGCCTTAAATGTGGCAACAGCGCATTTTCGCTCAACCGCCTGATTTCGTGGCCGCAACTATAGTAGTCTTCTATTACTGGCTAATCTAATATACCGTATAGGCTTCTAATTATAGGCTTCTATCCAATACAGGCTGAGTTTTTAGCCAATTTTACCGTTTAGTTTTGCGATTTTACTCCCCACCTCTCCCCCAAAACTATACTAAATTAAAAGTGACGCCATGTGAAGTGCTGCTTTGTTGTCAGTAACCCATGTGTCAGGGAGATCCCTTTTGACACCAAAGGGCCTCAGGCTGAAACATTTTCCATTCGTTACTAATGCTGAGCTTGTTCCATGATTGTGAGCCCGATGATGAGTGTTGGAATTTTGTGTTCCGCGTTATTTTGTTTTCTTACTATCCTGGTAATAATTTATTATTGTTTATTTTGTATAACGTCAATATTTGATTCTTTAGGAGATAATATCTCAAAATAATATTTGTAAAATTTCTTACAGGTCTCTTTACAACGTATTATATTTTACTAGTTTATATACAAGAAGGTTAATCAGTTTAGATAACTGATTTGAAAGACACGAAGTTCTCTTTTGAAAATATACTATTATGCAATATCTTTAATGCTACATTGAAACAAAGAACCTCCTCGTCTTTAATATAATCTTGCAGAAAATTCATTATTCTATTTAAATTGCATACTTTTAAAGACAGCAGAACTCCATAAACTTTGATCAAGTTTATCAATAAAAGTTTATTATAAAGATTGAAGGCAAGTTATACCTAAAGACCCCCCTCCTTGTTGATAAATTTTTACTTAATGTTCTAATTTTAGAATCACAAACAACTTTCATCTAGTTCTAGTTATTAACTAGAGCAAAAAGATGGGAGGGCTATAAAACGAGTTTAATTTAAAGCTATCCGAACCTCATATTGTTCATTTCGTCATTTTCATCAAATTACCGTTCTATTTCTCATGTTGGGGGTGTGTGGTGAAATTCAATTTGATTAACCACTGTATACTTATCATTTACTTTTTCTAATAATATATAAATGATTAATTAAAATATTTGGTTGTTTATTGACTAAATTGCCTAATTATTAACTGAAAGAATGTAATTCACCTAAAAATTCAATACTTTTGTTGCATGGTGTTTTATTTGTACTTTTACCTTTATATTATCTTTTACTACTATTTTGTAACATCCATCAACGTTTAAACATTTTTAATTTGTGCAAATTCTGAAAGGAACGTAAGATTAATTAAGTAAGGAAGAAAAAGTAAATTACAGATAAAACAAAACTAAATTCCGACTAAACGGAAAAAATAATTTTACTAGCTTATGTTTCATTTGTATTTTTTGCTATTGTGAAGTAAAATGAAAAACATATTAAGTTTTTTTTATAATATATCATTTCCACGTGTTTATATAAAAGTAATTGTTTTAGTAACAAGATTTTTGGATACTTTATTCAACCCAAATTAATTACTGTTAATTTTTTATCATTGTAGGATAAAGTCTATAAGTGAAAATAAATTTCTAAGTTTTTGGACAACAACAATAAATTTAGTAAAATGTGATATAATCTTTCAAATTTTAAAGGCCAAAACTCCAGAAAATAAAGAAGTATCTGTATACTTTAACTCTCATAAATCAATAAATAAAACTAATTTGGAAAAAAAGTTTATATTGAGTAGTGAGATGTTAGTAACCTACTCTGTTGGTTTTAGTAAAGATGAAAGGCATTTACTTTAAGAATTTATTTTAAATATTCATATTAAACAATTTGGAGTTTTATTTTTTATTTAGGTATACATTTTTCGGATGGATTTTATTCACAATTATATGATAATACCGTTAAAAACAATAGTAAATCGAGTGTTTATTGAAGTACGATCTATGAGTTAAGTTTCGTAAATTACAAACAAGTATGGTTTAGTTAAAGTAAACCGTCTTGGATGTTTCAAGATAAAACCTCAAATCCGCCCAAGCAGAGATAAGTCTTTTGAAGGAATGTTCTTTCACTAAATGCTGAAAACTTGGCTTTCATTGTACAACTTTTCAAAATTACTATTCTAAACAATTTCATATTACTTCATACAGCCTTTATACATGTTATTTATTTAAGGTTATTCCTATTTATTATTATCATCATTTTAATTGATATGAAATTATTCATGATTTTTTTTAATAAACATCAATTGGAATGGAAAATAAGCCTGGGGAACATGTTGGAAGCAATGATAAGTGTAAAACTATTAGTGCAATGTGCACTCCTAGTTTATATTACTCGGGGATTAAACCAACAACCACCATGTGATGTCACAAATTATGTACATCTTGAGATCTGATATAACCGAATCTCTCTTTGGGTCTGATGATAATCGGTGTGTCTGGTCGAAATCAATTGCAGTTTTCCATCTTTTCATATATTTACCTTCTGTATTCCTTGCAGTATAAGTGTAAGTATATTTGTGAGTGTTGTATACGTTTGTTTTCATTTCTGATCTTAAAGTTAAAAATTTTAAATGTACTAAATATTGTTTTTCAAAATTATATTTAACCTAGAAAATGTAATATGACTGATGAATGACCTGATATGGCAACGTGTATGGTAACTGCACGAATATAATGGAAAATCACAGTTCTACGTATTTTATATTATGAATAAAAATAACAACGATACTAATGATAATAAATAAAAATAACAACGAAAACATATCAAATAATGAAAAAATCTATGTTTAACATTGTAACAATTGCCATCTCGCTCATTTTTTATCTGAGTATATATAAAATCGACTGTGTGATAAAAGTTTATAAACAGTCTACCTATTGCCATTGAATGTCAAACTATTCTTTCAAAGTCCAATAATGGTAAGCCATGGAGGAATGGTCAGCGGCGACAACACGTTGTGTAGATGATGTAAAGGGTATAGCCGACCCTTCTGGACCCTTTCCAATGCCACGAATACTGTGAAGGTCGTAAGCATTGTTACCTGGATCCTAAGAACACTTTAATAACCTTGAACACATTACAAGTTTACCTCCCTAACGTTCTGTGATCATAATGAGTCATATGGGGGGATTTGATCACCAAGTTTGCAAACTCTAGATGATTTTAACTAATCATCTCATTAAATAGTTTAAACACACTATTTCGTTCATTACTAATCTCGTAATGTTGAAAACTTATAACAGCTTAAGGACATATTAAGACTTAGAGAAAAACAACAATTAAAGAAAAGTATTTAAGGAAACTTTTAATTGTAAACAACAAACTCTATTCGGTGTTCTTTTACTTTTGTTTTTAAAGACATTATTTACTAAAACAACCAAATTAACAAAAAAGTTACGTAAAAATCTGTAACATAATAAAAATAAATAAATAAATGCAAAATAAAGAAAGAAAATTATTGCATTCATGTAGGCTATCATAAAAGCTTATTCATATTACATGGAGTTTAACAATAAAATAAATATCGATTTAAAAATAACTGATGACGTCTTCCAAGCAGGTAATCATAATAATCATATGGCTTTAAGTATAGGGAGGTCAGCAATTAACTGAGAGTTCCTTAAATTCCCTTTTTTTACAAGGTGGACAAACGGCTTAACGTGACTACCGAACACAGGAGCGGTCGAACGATCTTTTTGTCCCTGTGCCGAGATTTGAACCCGGGGAAGCTGGGTAAAAATACAAAGCTCTACCACTAAGTTAAGGCCGCTGTCTAGCAGGTTATCAACATCAAAACAGATGACCGTATGCTTCAAGTGATCTACGAACCGTGGGAGAGGCCGAAATATATTTTTCCCCCGAGCCAGGATTTGAACCCGGGGTCCGTTGGGTGATATCGTAGAGATTTGTATCTTTATCTATAATACAATATACTATTAAAACTTACTATCTGAAAGGTAATATTTAGCAGACGAGGCGGCCGTTACGTGGTGAGTGATGAGTCATCAGTCGGAACTGATCTGCGTAACAAGCCACTCTTTAGGAAATAAGATCAGTGTAAACAGTTCGTATCTTATATGTCTATGTTCTTTTAAACTATTACTGAAAAAGTTGTGTCTAACCTCTTTAATATGTGCTTAATTGGCTACTACCCATCTCGACAAAATAACGGATCGACGACGGTAAAGTTATTGCAACATTACTACACACTTACGCGTGAATCCAACCAAGGAGGTGATATCATGAATAAGTCAAATAAATAACTGTACAACTCAGCATTTTTTTTAGTTTTTTATTATAAAATTATAGTGCAAACTTCAAACCGTTTTCCAGTATTTATAGTTCAAAGAGAAGAATTGAGAACTTTGTTAACGATTGAAATTGTTTCCAGCATATTTTTTCACAAATTGGTCAATCTATCAACTTTCTTCATCCAATCATTAAAAAAAAACCTGCTGTGATATTTATTTCCAATAAGAACCATTAACAACTTTTTAATGAAATTTTTTGGACCCATACTGGATAAAAATAAGGTTAATATTTAATAAGAAAAAAATGTTATGTATCAAATGGCAATTCATAGAAACTCGTACTATTTTATAATACCACTTTTTAGTTGGAGTAATGGATATAAAAAAGGTATAGTTAAAAATATAAATCCAAATATTTATTTTTATTTAGGCATGTACATGCCATTATATAGATCTAAGCATGTATAACAAATGTGTTAAACATGTATGTTCAATAAAGGTATTGAAGGTAAGGTACAAAAAATTTGTTTGGTATACATCTTATGTACGTGAAAATGTCTATACATATAGATCCAAGCACATAAAACAAATGTGTTGAATATACAAATTTAAATGTGAATAAAGCTGGAATATGCAGTATTGACACATTTTATATGTGTTTATAAGGTTATTTCCAGTTTCTTTCAAACTTTGTCAAATTATAGACCAAGCTTTTTCACAATATAGCATTTTGGAAAATGTACTTTGAACCCTATTACACATATTGTTTTACCAATTGCCACTGGAAACGTATTACACGTATTATAATAGTTCTATTGATAAATTGGATTTTTGTTGTAAAATGCTGTATCACTAATATATGAAATGTCTAATCCACCTATTTTAAGACACACACACTATTTGTTGGCTTATTTAGAGTTTTATTTTCTTCCTTAGAAAAAAATGTTAATTTTCAAACTAAATGATATTTCCAATGCTTTGTTTTGCATTGTTACTATGAGTGTAAGATAAGCAATACATTGAATAAGGGTTGCAAAGAACGTATAAGTTTTATAATTAATAAACAGTTTAGGTGCTTGGAGGTAAAGCGTGTTTGAATTTAGGTGCTTTACCTCTCTAAAGTTTGAAGCATCTAATTACCAGATGCATATTGATGAGCTCTGATGAACTGTTTAATATCAAATGTAACGTTTCAGCTAAGCTTTGTTTAAGTATTTGCTAGAACCAATTTAGCGTAGCCTATAACTCTCTATAATACTAAATGGAAGAGTCATTTAAAAGTCGCAATACTGTATGGTGAGAACACGTAATTTTGCATTATAGTGCTGATCGTAGTCACCTAAATTAAACTATTTCACCTGTAATCTTTCGATAAGTTGTAAGAGAAAGCTTCTTGAATTAAATAATTACCTTAATCATGACACGTAAAAAGTCCTTTGTCACCTTCCATGCAAATAAAGGGGCAGATAAAGATGAAACTCATTTTTTCTTAAATTTAAGCTATCATAAAGTAAGAAATATGTTATTGAAAATGAATTCCTAATAAATCAGGATATTTACTAATTGAAGTTAAACTAAATTTTAAACAAAGAAAAATTGGAAATGAATAAAAAAATTAACAGTAAGCTAATTATTACCAGTCCTCTTGGAAATCAAATGTTTTTTAAATGAGAGAAAACCTATTTAACGGAACGTTCCTTCACATTTGTTGATAGATTTGACGATCGATGTCACCATTCAGGGGAGATGAGTTGAGTGATTTGCTTCCTACTCCGAGTAGGGTTGCCAATATTGCGGCACTAAATCTGTGAAGTCCAATCACAGGTGCTATATTTCCCTGTCAGGTCGGTCTTGCTGGTACAGGTTGAGAAATGTACTCGATTTGGCAACTACTGAAGTGTGCGAAATAGCATATCATTAATCTTACATATTCCTGAGAAATACTATTAAGAACGATTATGAAACAAATATTTTAATTCTGAAAGAAGTTATACAGCCTACATGGTTCTCCGATGAAATGTGTTAAAATTATTCAAAGAAGAAAAGAGATCATACGCACTATTTCGTAGCTCAAACAACAAAATATAATATTACCTTTTGTTTTTAAAAACTAAAAAGTATTAAATCAGGAATACATTTTGGTGTGTCTGATTACTTCGTGGTGGATTATAAAAGATCAATTTGTAATGGAATCACAATTTTTATAATGAAGGAAAAGTTTAAAGAGTTACATCCCCATATCGCCAAATATACCGTCTTGCTAGAAATGAAGTCTACTGTATGAATAAAGAGAGTGTTCTGGCTTGTTTGGTTTAATTACGTAGTAGTATTTGTTATCATTATATTTTATCACTAGCTGTTGTCCGTCACGGCTTCGCCCATGAGTAAATTTATTTGATAATTAATAAAATTTCTTTTAGAGGGACAAAAACTTCTCCTTTAACAATCATATTGAAACATTCAGGTGGAAGTGGGCGGAAACATGAGAAATAAATTAATTTTGCAAATCCTTTTCTTAGTAAACATATATGAGCAAAGAGGAACGACAGTTTAAAATTTTTACCCTCCTCTCCCCCTCCAGGCCTTATTGTCATAGTGAAGACCTAACTGTTAAGCGGAGCCCTAAAAGACTTAAAAAAATTAATTTGCAAAACCGTTCCTCAGTGAGCAACCAATGAGCAAAGAGGCACACCCATGTAAAAATTTCAGCACCGTAGGTCCTAGAGTATTTGAAGTCATATGGGACAGAGACCGAACACGGAGAAAAAAGACACTGTATTTTCTAGCGAAACTGGGTCGGTAAAGGGGGTTCTCGCTTATTTAGCCGAAATAATAGTATAATACCAAAACTAATTTTATTAATCAGCGGAACCATTTCTTTAAAAAAGGAAGTAATTTTCGCCAAAATCATGCGCTCATAATAGCGAAACGGTAACAGTAAATTTGTGCAAAGGATTCTTAAATCAGAAAAAAGTGTTTCTTTCGGTTGGAGAAATAAAACCATCAAAGTTAAGTGTTCAAATTACCTAATGAACCTGATTATAATTTAAGAGACTCAAATCAATACTTCATCGAATATAGACTCTTTCATATAACGTAATCATACACCAGGTACCGCGAGACAGGTAACGGTAATTTAACAAGATAGGAACCAACAAAATAAAGACCCTGACAGGTATTTATCGATAACGTTTGACTAAAACCTACCGTCTAGTTAGGCAGTTAGCGAAACGAATGCTTGAATCTCGGCCCTACCCCCATAAGTTCGCATGCGCAGGTGCTGTGTCTCTCGCTCTTTGGCAGTTGTTGAGCCGTAACCGACGACGGCGACAACATGGATGCAAAACGGAAGATTTGCTGAAAGCCTGGGGTTTGGAGGAATTCATCCCAAATTTCAGAGGTGAGCATTATATGGTTTTTGACACATAGTTTATTATTTAGTTAGTTGAATTGCAAGTTGTGATTGCAATATTTTCCAAACCAAAGTTACGTTGTGATGCTGCAAACTTCAAACCAACCTAGAAACATAAGTTATCGAAGTAGTGGGATTTGGCCACTTTTAAAATCGGCCACGTGCCCCCCGAGCCACGTGACGTGGCAGCTGGCGCCAGCTGCTATGTCACATAGCTTCCGGTGGGGGTTAGAGGGTATATATGAGATGCTGTAGTTATATGTTATGCCATATAGGTTGGGGTGGAGATGGCGATAGTGTTGGCGTTAGGGTGAAGTGAATTTGCGCATAAAATTAAAAGTTAGTTCAAAATTGAAATTCGTCGGTGTTGACGAAACTCTAACAGTTGAAGAAAAATTAAGAGTTAGTTGAAAATTGAAATTCAAACTTATAACTGGGATGTGGAAAATATGTCAAGGTCATCCAGAGTAAGTTTTTAAAAATTCTATCCAACTATCACCAGAAATAGTTTTAAGTTGAAGTAGTTGGTGATAGCGGGATAATTGATTCGTGCCATGGGAGAGGTGTTTATCGTTTGAAAGTTGGCGATCGAATGAGAAGCGCCGCCTAGGGAGAGGGCTTATAAAATGGCAACGTTCCCCTACCACCCCTTCCCCCACTCCTTTAGACCAATAACCGGTCGCCGACTCTATGTGGTAAAACTGAACCAGACATGGCGGCCGCCATGGATAATTCTAGCCTCAAATCTTAGCTAAGCTGTAGAGAATAGAGGAGTATAAAGTAGGAATTGTGGTGAGAGCACTTATATAAGGAATAGTGGGGGTAAAATAAAAAAACTTGTTGAACACAGTCGATAGGTGTAACAAGTTCAAAATTGTTGAAGTGTAACATATAACGCAAGATGTCATGAATAATACTATCATCAACATTAACCCGCGAAGTCGTCGAAAAGTATAATGGGTTAAAACTGTACCGCTTTCTTACTTTACTTAAATTAGTTTTAGACTTTGAAACTGAAAGTTTAGAATTATTTTGTAATATGTGTTGTGTTCGCAACAGTTTCAATTTTAAACTCTGCGCAACCATTACAGGAGGTGTGTTATATGTTGAAGTCAAAAGAAGACTGAGAAATAAAATATGTTATAAAGAGATAAATGAAACAGAATGTCATGTACTAACAAAATAGAGTTATAGGTTAGAATTAACTAAACAATATGTAGTAATGAAACACTATGTGGTAAGGTTAGAAGTAAATGAACGTAAATAATGTAGTAGCTATAACGATGCAATCAACATGAAAGCCAGTAAGTTAATGGTCGCGGCGCAAATGAGCAGTCTAGTTTTATAGCCTAGCAGCGGCCCACTTCCCTGGGCAGATGCCCGAGCCAACTACCTGGTTTTTATAGCAATTACTCCGGGCAGCTGCCGCTGATGACCGACTTTCACCTGAGTAGTAGGGGGTTTTGGGGCAATGACCGGAAAGGTCAATGACCCCCCCCTCCCCCCCCTCCCCCCCTCCCCCCCTCCCCCCCTCCCCCCCCGAAAAAATGGAGCCCCCCCCCTTCCCCCACTCCTCCGGGTCAATGGCCGGTCACCACCTTTCCCTACTCCTTCTAGGCCAATGACCGGTCACTACCGGTTGCTGACTCTATGTGGTGAAACCAGACTAAACATGGCAGCTGCCATGGATAATTCTAACCTCAAACCTGCTGCGCATGCGACGAGTTCTCCGGATCGGAATCAGTCTATGCTATGCGCATGCGCCTAGTCCTGTATTACTCACTTTAGCGCTACTGCACATGGATAATTCTAACCTCAAACCTTGGTTTTGTGTTGTTGCGCATGCGCCGCTCCCTACTCCTTTGCCTTCCTTTTACACTGCTGCGAACTGGACTGGATTGAACACTGTACTGGAGTGAAACAACTTCCCCCACTACTCGAGAATCCGAGGAGCAATACGAGCCTGATCTTAGCGTCAGTCGTCAACAAACTTTCATAGCGAAAGGTTGTTGGCGACTCAGCAAGAGGTTTCAAATATATAGTAGGCCTATATATATATTTGAACTTCTTATACTATGTTGCGTTTTTTAATGCAATGTGGTATGTGTGTGTGTGTGTGTTTAGTTGTATTTAATTTAAGAAATAAATTGCGCATTGCGATGTTAGTTTTAAGTTTGGTTTAGCATTAAGGTGTATTAATTTTTAAGAGGTTTTTAGCATTAAGGTGTATTAATTTTTAAGAGGTTTTTAGCATTAAGGTGTATTAAATTTAAGAATAACGAAGGTATTTGGTTGTGTTGAATTATTTGGTTTTTAATAATGATGTGTTGTTAGTTTTAAGTGTTGGTACTAATAATTAATGTTGTTTTGCCTTACAGCTAGATGTTAGGGGGTAGATTAACTGTAAATTCAGAAGTTCAGTTGAACTTCACTTAGAAGGGGTGGGACATCCGCAAATTGTAGGTAAGCGGACTAGGTTTTTGCATTTTGTTTAGGAATATGATGGGTGGGATTAGTTTGGGTGGGGTTAGAGTTGCGTTTCTGCATTAGCTGTTCCAGTTTCCCTATATAGCGTTACGCTTTGATGCGGACAGGGACGTTACGCTTTGATGCGGACGGACCAGGGCCTCCCTTGCAGAACGTAACTAGTGGGTTGGGAGTGGGAACCCGTTAGGCAAACAGGGTGGTGGGAACAGTATTACTGTTCCCATCACCTTGGTTTTTTATAAGTCTTGAGTGACCTTGACCTACTTTTTGAAAGGTCAATGAACCCCCCCCCCCCTCCCCCTTCCCCCACTCCTACCCCCACTCCTTCCCCCACTACTCCGGGTGAATGACCGGTCATGACCTGAAAAATTAAAATGGCTATAACTTGATAATGGATTGACGGATTTGGACAAGCGATACATCATTGAAAAGGTCTATGTAAGACAAACATTTTGGTAAAAGAAGAATTTGGTTATCTTATTTTAGTCAAAAGTTATGCGAATTATTTGAAATAAATACCTTCTCTTTCCCCTTTTCCCCCACCTCCCAGGTCAATAATCAGTCTCGGCCAGCTGCTACCCCTCTCATTTGCATATCGTTATAAAAGACGCGGCGACTGTGGCTAGTGTTTCGTTCTGATTCCAGACATCAAGCTGTGTACTCGGAGTTCTAACCATGTCGTCTCTGCCAACTACTACTTCTGCTACTTCTACTTCAACTTCAATTTCTACTACGACTGCACCTAAGAAAACTCTTCGCCTTAAAAACTTTCCTGATTGCTACAAGAATCAACTTGCATCTCTACCTTCAACTTCTGGAGCTATTCTTCCGCCAACCAACACTTCTAGACTTCGCAGTATTTTTTCACCACCTTCACCTTCGCCTTCAAAGGACTCCGCACCACCATCAACTATGATGCCGCCACCGCAGAAGCTAGTTCCCCGTATTAATACCCCTTCAATTGAAACTATTGTTCATCGCCTTAGTACACCCATCATCCCACTATCACCATCGCCTCCTACCCCACCACTTACTACACCTGAAGATCATACCTATCACAAAACTGATTCCTCTAAACCAGCTCCTAAACCAGCTCCTAAACCTGCCCCTAAACCTGCTCCTTCAGAGCAATTTCAATCATTACAAGAAGAGCGTCGTAGGGCATTTAGACGTCCCACTACTTGCCCTGAAATGCTTACTAGGGGAAATAAGAAAGGATCAGCTTGTGGGAGGAAATGTGTTAAAAACGAAAGTTTTTGCCGTGTACATGTCGTGAAATACCTTTCTGAACCACAACTGACAGAAACCCCCACTGTTGAATACCAATCCAAAATTATTGGTGTAAAAGGAAATAGGCTTAAGAGAGGTTGTGTTTATTTTTTTGAAAGTGTTATTGACAACGAACACATTTTGGCAAGTTGTAACGGCAAAAAATATAATATTAAAGTAATTGAGTCCTTGCGCAATGAGAAATCTGTTCATGAGTTAGACTCTAAAGACTATCTCCTCAGACACAAAGTGGATGGTATTACAAGGTGGGGGCGTAAAAAGTAAATTCACATAGTTTTTTCAAAATTTTGCTATAAAAAATAATGGGGGAGAAACACAATGCGTTATAGCGTTGTGTTTCTCCCCCATTATTTTTTAACACTCTAAGTCTTGTGACCTACTAACCTACTTCCATCCGAGTAGTAAGAAAAGTACTTCCCCCCACTCCTTTGGGTCGATGACTGGTCACGGTCAGCTCCTACCCCTCATTTGCATACTATTATAAAAGCGGAGCAAGCGTTGGTCACTCCTTCATTTTTCTTCTACACGCCGCTCTTGTCGTTTCGTCTCTCCTGTTTACAATATTTCTTGCTTCAAAATGCCTCCTCATTTGAATGAAAATTTCAATTCTTCCGAAATTTCTGATGTTTTTGAACAATCTGAAGACACTTTAAGTAACAACAGTGAAAGTGAAGATGATGAGGACGATGATGATTATACTGTTGAACTTAGTGAAGAACGTAAAGTCATAGCAATTGATCCACAATTTCCATTTGATACAATAGAAAAGTTTATGGCTGAAGCTAATAAATGGTTGGACTCAGGATGTTATGTACGAATTGACTCTTTTATATTGTATGGTGATAGTCATTCTTTCCTTGTCACACCAAATGACAGAGACCGCATGTTGCAGTAGGCACAATCTATGATGGAGTGCTATGAACAAGGTGTGGACACTGGCGGCTATTTTCTTTCACAACTAGTGTAATAACAAAATTACCCTTCCCCCACCCTACACCCTATCCCTTTCAAATTCTATAAAGAAGGGGGAAAGGAGTGGGGATTATAAAATGGTGGGGGAATGTGTATAAATGCAGGTTGTTTGAAGAGACTTTTATTATTGTGGCTTTAGCAGAAACAACATGGAGTTTAAATCATCAGCAAAAATAAGGAACAACATAATAAAGAGAGAAATTCGCAAGAAAGAAAAGATCGAACTTATAAAATTACAACTTATAATACCTTCTATTGAAATTGGATGTAGCAAAATAAAGACTTTGGTGAAAACTAACGAATATTTGTTACAATTGCTAAAAACAATCAAAGAGTTGAAGAGCAAGAATGGACATTCTACATAGTAAAATTTGAACATTTTAATATAAATAAGTAAACCCAAAAAAGTAGATGTAGAATAGAGAGCGAGGAATAGATCACTTTGTGGTAATGGACTAACATGCCACTTAGTGCTCTATTCCTCGTTCTCGCGTTAAATTGGATTACCTTGACCTATTTGTTCAACTGTTAGAATTTGGTTAACACTGTTGAATTTCAGTTTTGAACTAACGTTTATTTTTGTTCAACTGTTAGAGTTTTTTTAATACTGTCGAATTTTAGTTTAGAACTAACTTTTAATTTATGCAAATTTTTAGTTCAACTCTAGTAAATTTATGCACAAATTTAGTTTAACCAAGTGTCTGTGCTCTAGCCATTTCTACCTAAAAGTAACTAGAATTAGTTGGGGGGGGAAGTTAATTAAAGCTTGAATATAAAGAAGTATATACTAAAACTCCAATGGGAATAAAGAACACGAATGAACAATTAGTTTGTAGAAGGTTAATATTTTTGTTCAAAACGTTTGATTTCCTTGGATAGTGAAGAAGATGAAATAGTGGTGGGGGAACCGTTATAAAAGGAGGAACATGAGAGCCCATTTCATTTCTTGGCGAAATTTCGAAGAGTAAACATCTCAACATGTATAGTTGCGATAAATGTTCGGAATCGTTTCATGATGAAATTCTATTAGACTGTCATAAAAAACTAATTCACAACAACCCAGAAGAAAAACAAGAACAACAAGAACAAGAACAAGAACAAGAACAAGAACAAGAACAACAAGAAGAACAAGAAGAACAAGATGAACAAGATGAAATAACAGCAACATCTTCAACTACTTTACCGAATCTACAAGTATTTGCATTACCTGGTAAAGTAGTAATGCATCATAAGATTCAAAATGAAAACTTGAAGCTAGAAGAATTTATTAGAGAAGCAAAACCAATCATAAGTAAAACTTTAAAAGAAGAATTGAAAAGATTAAACTTTCTTAAATTTGGTTTACTACTAGAAGCTATGTTTATAAATGTACAAGAAGAATTATCACCAAGAGGATTTATAACAAAAAACCGAACCATTATGGAAAGTTCAGACATTGATTCAATAGTTGAAAACTGTATAGAGGAAATATTAACCAAAATTCAGGAACACGAAGGAAGAGGATCCGGATGGAGTCTTACAAGTATTGAAGTATTAGATATAAGAATTCACAAACATGGATATGGACTAATGGGATCTAGTTACATTCCTTTGCCCAAAAGAATTAAGGATACAAGATCATGTATTAATGTGAAAAATCAAGATAATGAATGTTTTAGATATGCAATGACATCTAAGTTTGTACCAAATAATTTTGATAAACCTAACCAACACTATGAAAATCAAAGACATAGGTACAATTTTCAAGGAATTACTTACCCTGTATCACTGAAAGATATATCAAAATTTGAGAAGAAAAATCCTGGTACATCTATTAATGTTTTTGCATTAGATAGTTCAAACAAAGTGTATCCTTTACGTGTTGTAAAAGAAGAGCTACCAGATCATACGGATTTACTACTACTAACGCGAGGAGATGTGTCTCACTATGTGTACATAAAAAAATTCGACTCTCTTGTTAACAAGCAACTTTCTAAAGATCGACACAGAAAGATAATTTGCAAGAGATGTTTTATTTTTCAACGAGAAGGAAGACAAGGAAGAGAATGGTTACAAGAGCACAAAAGGCTATGTAACAATAATTATGAAGCAAAGATTAATTTACCTTCGGAAAACAGAGCATTTGTTACATTTCAAAAGGTTCATCATCAATACCGTATCCCAATAGTTGTATATGCGGACTTTGAATCAACACTAATTCCTATAGAAGATGAAAATTGTGAAGCTAGAAAAAGTGTCAAATATCAAATGCACAAACCAAATAGTTTTTGTTTAATGGTTAAATCAACATTATCAGAAGAACATTTAAACCAATATGGATTAACTTCAGAACCTTTAGTATATCGTGGTGAAAATGTGGAAACAATATTTCTTGACCATTTATATTTAATAGCTGAAAATGTACAAAGATTATATACGAATATTGTACCAATGAAACCGATGGAGGAAGAAGAGGAAATTCAACATGAAAATGCAACTCATTGTTTCTTATGTAAAAATGAATTTACCATTGACAATTATAAAGTTAAAGATCATGACCACCTTACAGGTTATTACAGGGGTGCTGCTTGTAATAAATGCAATTTGAGCTATCGTTTACCACTATTTATTCCTGTGGTTCTGCATAACCTCAGTGGGTATGATGCTCATTTTATAATACCTGAATTAGGAAGAGACAATGGTTCAATAGATGTGTTGGCTGAAACTTCAGAAAAATTTATAAGTTTCTCTAAAACAGTTGGAAATGTCAAATTAAGATTCTTAGACTCCTACCGATTTATGCCATGGAGTTTGTCTAAACTTTCTGAAAATTTAAGGAAGAAAGATTTTATTGAAACAAAGAAGATTGTAAGTAACGACAAACTGGATCTCGTACTTCGGAAAGGTGTTTTCCCATGTGATTATATAGACAGTTTAGAAAAATTTAATGAAACATCACTTCCGCCAAAAGAAGAATTCAAAAGTAAATTATACAACATGGACATATCTCAAGAGGATTATGATCATGCATGTAAAGTATGGAATGAATTAGGATTTACAACATTGGGAGAATATTCAGATTTTTATGTTAAATTAGATGTCACTTTATTATGTGATATAATGGAAGAATTTAGAAATACGTGTTTTGCAGCATATGGATTGGACCCTCTTCATTCATACACTTCACCTGGACTAGCATGGCAAGCCATGTTGAAAGAAACAAATTGTAAATTACAACTTCTTACTGATGTAGATATGGTTTTGATGTTAGAATCAGGAGTTCGAGGGGGATTGACACAAAGTGTAACCAGACATGTTAAGGCGAATAACAAGTATCTGCCCGATTATGATGCATCAAAACCAACAACATTCCTAGGTTATTTCGATGCAAATAACTTATACGGATGAGCAATGTCAAATCCCCTTCCATATGATAATTTTAAATGGATAGATCCAGAATCGATTGGAAACATTATGGATTTACCAAAGTATGGTGAAACTGGTTACATTTTTGATGTTGATTTTGAATATCCTGAACATCTTCACGATCATCATTACGATTTACCACTTCTTCCAAAGACTGAAATTTCCCCTACTGGAAGATGGCCGAAATTAATGATGACTTTAACCGACAAGTCTCGATATGTTGGACACTACTGGATGATACAACAAGCTTTAGACTTAGGATTGAGAATTACAAAAATTAATCGAGTACTACAATTTTCTCAATATTGTTGGTTAAAACCTTACATCGACAACAACACAAGAAGAAGAGCCACCGCTACATCAAGTTTTCAAAAAGATTTTTTCAAATTAATGAATAACGCAATATTTGGCAAGACTTTGGAAAACAAAAGGAAACATAAGGATATCAAATTGGTAACTGATCCAGTAAAATTACAGAAATTGGTGCAACAACCAAACTTTGGTTCATCTGTAATTATTAATGAAAATCTAGTTGTTATTTCCATGAACAAGAAGTCAGTTACAATGGATCGTCCTTTGTATCTTGGAATATCAATCTTGGATATTTCAAAAACACATATGTACGAGTTTCATTATAAGAAGATGGTTAACTACTATGGAAGAGAGAACATTGGTATTGCATATATGGATACGGATGCACTAATTTACTGGATTAAAACAAATGACATGTATGAAGATCTACGCACCTTTATATATAAAGATGATTTCGACTTTTCCGATTATCCTAAGGATCATCCAAATTACGACTATGACAGAAACAAGAAAGTATTGGGAAAATTTAAAGATGAAACGAATGGTGTGCCAATGATGGAAATTGTAGCATTAATGTCCAAACTGTATTCATTTCAACTGTACATAAACGAGAGGAACGAACATCAAGTCACGAAGAAGGCCAAAGGAATAAAAACTTCTTTCCTGAAAAAGAACGTACAGTTTGAACATTATAAAAGATGTTTGTTTGAAAATGTTGAAACAACTGCAACGTTCAACACTATTAGAAGTTATAATCATCAACTTTTTAGTGTCAAACAAACAAAGTGGGCATTAAGCTACAAAGATGACAAGCGCCATATTTTAGAAGATAAAATTAATACTTTACCATTTGGCCACTACTCCCTAAACCTTATCGACCAATAAACCTATTCTTCGTCCTCTACCTTCTTCCTTTTTCCTTTCCGTAAAGAAGAGGGGACATGGCTAGCCCAATGCCATGTTCCCTCTTTTTTACACTAATATGAAATGGCCTTGACCTATATTCAAACTATATAAATGAGAATAAACTATTCTATGGATCAGTATTTTTACATACAGTGTACAATCAACATCTGAAGATGGAAAGTGTGAAGGACAAGATTGTAAATGAACTACATAAACCAGCAAGAAGAAGATTTCCAAGAAGAAGTACAATCATTAAAGGAATGAATGATCTTTATCAAGCTGATCTCATTGAAATGAAACCGCACAGTAAATTTAACAAAGGATTTAAATATATTTTAACAATTATAGACTGTTTTACTAAAATAGCTGACGCTTTACCATTGAAGGACAAGACTGGTAAAAGTGTTACAAAAGCTATGGAAACCACAATACAAAGAAATAAATTTAAAATTAAACATCTACAGACCGATGATGGAAAAGAATATTTTAATAAAGACTTTGGAGCTTTGATGAAGAAATATCAAATAAATCATTATTCTACAAATTCTGAAGTTAAGGCTTCAATAATTGAAAGATTCAATAGAACATTAAAAGGTGCGATGTATAAACAATTTTCAAAACGAGGATCATACGTGTGGTATGACATATTACCACAACTTATAAAAGAGTATAACAACAAATATCATCGTACCATTGGAATGAAACCTATCCAGGTAAATAGTGCTAATGCCAAAATTGTATTACAACGCATTAAAAATAATACAACACCGAAATTGGAAAAATTGCAACCAAAGAAGTTCAAGGTCAACGATAAAGTTCGTATAAGCAAATACAAAGGTGTATTTAGTAAAAGATATCTACCAAATTGGACTAATGAAGTATTTAAAATTTATAAAGTGCAACCAACTATACCTGAAACCTATTTATTAAATGATAACAAGGGTGAATTACTTCAAGGTGGATTTTACGGAGACGAATTGTTGAAATCAACAGTCGGTGATGTATATCTTGTCGAGAAGATTTTACAAAGGAAAAAGGATATGGTTAAAGTCCGGTGGTTAGGGTTTGATAAAAGTGAAGACTCTTGGATTCCTTCAAAAGACTTAGTATAGTTGTTTAATAGCTCATTGTGTGTTTAACCTTTATACAAGATGGAGATTGTACAACAAAAAGACCGATTTAATATCAATAACATTGATGAATTAACAGTTGACAATGATAAGTTAAATCGTGGAAAACATGGTGAATTACTACCAAATACGATAAGATGTCTAATAACTGGTCCTTCAAATTGTGGAAAAACTAATGTTGTTTTTATCCTTATAACTAATCCTAAAGGATTGCGTTTTAATAATATATACATTTTTTCAAAATCATTGCAACAACCAAAATATCAACTATTGGATAAAGTACTTGCAAGTGTACCTGAAGTGAATTTTTACAAGTTTAATGCCAGTGAAACAATTATGCAACCAAATGAAGCAAAACCATTTTCTATTTTTATATTTGACGATGTTTCTTGTGAAAATCATGACACAATAAGGAATTATTTTGCTATGGGAAGACATCATAATATTGATAGCATTTATATTGGTCAAACATACAGTAAAATTCCAAAACAACTTATAAGAGACAATGCAAATATGTTGATCATCTTCAAGCAAGATGAAACTAATTTAAAGCATATATATAATGATCATGTAAATGCGGATATGCCATTTGAAAAATTTAAAGAGATGTGTGGCAAAGCATGGAATGAGAAATATAGCTTTCTCGTTATTATGAAGGAAGAAGATATTAAAAATGGTAGATATCGTATAGGGTTGGATAAATTTGTATTTATGCGTTGAACTACCGATGCTACATCTAGTTACACGTTGAACTTCACAGTGTAAACATGGTGAATCAAGAAAAACTATTGAAAGAAATAAAATCACTCAGTGATTCTATTAGGATGAAGAATCGTGCATTGAGGATGGGTTTAAGTGAAAGAGAAGAATTTCTAGAGACTACATTTAAACCTATTACGGAACCTTTAAAACAGATATCAGAAACTATTGGTAAACCTCGTTATGAAGGAGATGTTTTACTACCAGTTTCTAAACAAGAAGTACAAGCATTAAAAAAAGAAGAAGATGATGATTCATATACAAGTGCTAGTGAGCAAGAAGAAACAAAAGAAGAAGAAGAACCAATTGTTGAAAAGGAAGAAGAACAGCCAATACCTGAAGCTGAACAATCTATTCCAAATTTAACTCAATTGAGTAGCGATATATTACAACATGGACCTCTTGGAAGAAAATATATAATGAAAATGCTACATGACATGAAATCAAACCCGAATTTGAGTAGATCACACGTATACGGAGCAAGAATTGATGGGGATTAATTGAAGATTGGCGATTCAAAGCTTGAAATAACACAAGACGATTACATCATTATTGGTGAGCATAGATATAAAGGAACAAAAGGATTATATGAATTAATTTTTAAAAAACATACCACTAAGATATTCATCCAAAGATTTAAGTGTTTTTAAGGAGATTCTACAAAATACTAACGCTCATAAAGAAACTACTTAAAGGATGGAATGATTAATCGTTCACGTGCAACAAAATATAACATCGTTATAAAAAAGTTGTTTCCTCCACGAAAATTGCCAACATTACGTACTGCACCAGCGGTGAGACAACCACTGAAAAGAAAATCTTTATCACTTATGGATTTATCACTTCTTGAACAACATGGTAAAAAGAGTAAAGGAGATACTTCAACATCTGGTAAAGGATTGATGAAAAATCTATACAATACAAATGTGATTTACTACAACGACATTAATAAATTGGTTGATAGAATGAGACTATTGCATGAAGCCATGAAAGCTGGTCATACAGGTTTAAATAATGAATGGGTAGCTCTGATTGACGAACTCAGGAATCGCGGCATAATTGTATAATTGTCCGCGGATATATAAGAGTTGCAGGTGTATAATGTGTCAGTTCTAACATGAGCGTCGACAAGTTCGGACGATACTCCGCGTTAGGAGTGCAAGTTGGAGAAAACAGAAAAAGAAGTGGATTACCGCAAACACCCGAAGGTGACTATAACATAAATAATAAACGTTTAAAGTTTGTTAGAGATCCAGAAGAAGATGGAGATGCAACAAATTTAAAAACAGTGAAGGAGGAAACATCTACAAGTTTAAAACTTGACAACAACCAACTGTATGATGCAAAATCTCACAGGGTTATTAATGTTGCAAAACCAGTCAACAATGGAGATGTTGTTAATAAAGGCTATTTGCTATCTGCGATGGATTACGCTTTACTGTTGCAAAAGACTAAAAGTGGAAAAATGTACAATGCTTTAAATTATAAAATAACTAATGTGGCAGATCCAACTGATGATACAGATACAATCAATAAGCGTTATTTGCACTCTGTAATACCAGAAAAGAAAAATGATGGATTTTCTTTTTATAAATATACTATAAACGATATTGGATATCCTAAAGAAGAAAGTGATGGTGTTAATATAAAATATATTAAAGATAATTGTATTTTATATAATGATGCTGTTATTGATTGTCATGGAAAAGTGTTGTCCAATCTGAAAGATGGTTCAACTCCATCGGATGCTGCTACCGTGAGACAAATGAATGAAAGCTTAAAGAAAGGAACATCCGCTTTTGTTAAACAAAATCAGGTAGTGTCAAAGAAAGGTGATGAGTTTATGCAAGGAAGTGAAAGGTTTACCTTACTACAACTAAAAAATGACAAGTGGGATGGAAAAAATAAAAGATTGTCAAATATAAGTTTAGGCACGGAAGAACATGATGCTGTTATTTTAACACAAGTGCCACAACTATCAGCTACTGGTGTTAACTTTATATGTGGAGGTAGACGATTAACCCATGTAAAATCTGGTAAAGATGATAATGATTGTGTTGTTGTGAAACAAACTATAGTTTTAGATAAAATAAATAACTTATATGATGGAAAAAATAAAAGAATATCTAACATATCAGCAGGAATAGCTCCGAATGATGTTGCTACTATTAATCAAGTTATAGCAACCTCTAATAACGATCCATCTGTGTATACATGTAATGGTAAACGTATCACAAATCTTGATAATCCAACAAATTACAAAGATCCTACTAATGTAGAGTATGTAATGAATCTTGTAGGTAATGTAGTTATTGATATGCATAATCATTTAATTAAAACATCGATGAAACACAATAAAATCGAAGATTCTCAGAGAAACCAATGGATTAAAGATGAAATCATTGATAGATACTAGTAAAACGTATGAATATTTAAGTATGGAATATACAAAAAAGGATTCATTATCATAAAGTATTTCATAGAGTGAAGACGTTGGTTACATAAAACAGCATAATGAAGACCGTATCGCTCAGTCGTCGTCAAGACAGCGGCAAGAGAGGACGTGGTTTAACATCAGCTGCATTATCCCTGCTCAGACGGATTCCAATTGGTGCTGTTGTGAATCGAGCGATAGACGCTTTACCATACGAATTACATCTGCCCGGAGGTTATCAATATTGTGGACCTGGAACTAAGTTGGCAAAACGTTTAGCAAGAGGAGATCCTGGAATTAATAAATTAGATCAAGCTTGCAAAGAACACGATATAGCATATTCAAAGTATAAAGATTCAACAAATAGATCAATAGCAGATAAAATTCTAGCGGAAAAAGCTTGGCAAAGAGTAAAATCAAGTGACGCAAGTATTGCAGAAAAAGCATCGGCTTGGGCAGTAACTACAGCCATGAAGACGAAAGCAAAGTTAGGTGGTGGAAAACGTCGCAGAGGAAGACCTGCAAAGAGAAGCACTCCCAAAAGAGGTGGAAACATTAAAAAAGGACGTCGTAGAACTCATAAAGCAAGTGTAAAGAAGACTTCTGTTTGGCAAATGGTAAAAAACGGAGCAGGTTTATACCTAAGACCATACCGTGTGTACTAAATAAGAAGAATCAATTGATAATTCCAAATAAAGCCTTAACAAATCATCAGTTAAATGATTATGTAAAATGTTTGAAAATACCATTCTTTCGAGGAGTTTTTATGAAAGATGCATTACCAACTAAAATATGGAAAAATGAAACTGGAATAGTAAATTTGGATTCCACCTATGGTCCAGGTACTCATTGGGTATGCTATAAAAAGCTCGGACAAACCGTTTACTACTTTGACAGTTTTGGCAATATACCACCGCCAAAAGAACTTCAACATTATTTTCGAAACTCAAAAAACATTTTTTACAATTACAAAAAAGAACAACCTAACAATACTGAAATATGTGGGCATTTATGTTTGGAGTTTCTAGCGAAAAGTGTCAGTCAGCTTTAAGATGTCATCGTATACAGTGTCATTGAGTGGAAATTCATCCACATTGAAAAGTACGCTGTTCCCAGCATTGCGTCTATCCAAGGAACGATTATGGGAAGCGGCATTACTTGATTTGACTACCTACAACTCAATTCCCAATGTTACGGAAGGGAAGAACAATTTACTACATTATTATGAAACTAAGGATGCTGCAGGAAAATACTCAGAATTGAAAATAATTACATTTCCTACTGGAGCTTATGAAATTGATGATATAAACCAATTATTACAGAAACAACTCGGAGAAGAAAATATTACCGTTAAAGGAAACAATAATACTTTAAAAGCAGAAATAACTTCAAAATATTATATTGATGTCAGCTTGGAACAGTCGATTGGCAGTTTACTTGGATTTACAGATACAAAAAAGAAAATCTTAACTCCTGGAACTACTCATTCAGGTGATTCAACTGTAACAATATTGAAAGTAAATAGTATCGATGTCACGTGCAACATTATACATGGATCGTATAGAGATGGAGTTAATCAACATATTTTACATACATTTTATCCAACAGTGGCTCCCGGTTTTAAAATTGTTGAGAAGCCACAAAACTTGATATACCTACCGTTAAACACCAGTTTCATTTCAGACATCGTACTGAACATATTGGATCAAGACGGTCATAGTGTTGACTTTAGAGGAGAAACAATTACTATACGGATACACATCAGAGCAGCAACATAAAAGTCAACATGGGATTATCATTTAAACCGCAACGGAAGAGTCGGGAGCTCAGTAGCTCCTCAACATTGGAAGAGTTAACATCGGACAACATTCGTTTTCTACAGAAGATTGGATTGAAACTTAACAGCGATGGATATCCTGGATATATCTCAAGGACCAACGTTCGACGAAACACTATGGGAGAAGGAATATCACACGCACAACCCTTACACTTCATCAAAATTAAACAATAACGATGAAATAAGGATCCCCATTCAACAACAAGATATTTACACTTTACCGTGTGAAAGTTACTTGTACATCGAAGGACGGGTATTAAAATTGGATGGAAAAACTGCTTCAACAGTTCCTTTTATAAATAACCCGATGGCATATCTTTTTGATGAAATAAGATATGAAATATCAGGGGTGACGGTTGATTCAACAAAAAAGGTTGGTTTAACAACGACATTGAAAGGATTAACATCATTAACACCGCATGAGAAGAATTCAATAGTCACCGCCGGATGGGTTGCCCCCGATAAAGACACTATAACACCAGCTTCCAACGGTCACTTTGATTTTCATGTACCTTTACGATTGCTTTTGGGATTCGCTGAAGATTACAAACGGGTAATAATAAATGTCAAACAAGAATTAGTATTACTCAGATCTTCAACTAATAAGGACTTGATACTTGCAGACCCTGCAACTACGGAAGATAAACTGGAATGGCAACTACAGTTGGATAAAGTTGTTTGGAGAGTACCTCATGTAAGATTGGCTGATGAACATAGAATCCTATTATTGAGAAAGTTGAAATCTGACCGTGATATTGTGATGCCATTCCGAAGTTGGGAATTTCATGAATACCCTACACTACCTCAGACAGAACGACAAACATGGACCGTCAAGACATCAACTTACTTGGAACGAGCAAGGTACATAATACTCGGTTTTCAAACTAAGCGAAAAGATGTTATCACTGCAAATGCTGGTCAATTTGATCACTGTAAAATAAAGAATTGTAAAGTTTTCCTAAACTCTCAATTCTTTCCCTATGACAATTTGAATGTCATGTTCAGCAAAAAACGTTTTTCTATTTTATACGATATGTATGCAAGATTTCAATCGTCATATTATGGAAAAACTAATACACCACTATTATCACCTGACCAGTATTATTCCAAGGCTCCAATAATTGTAATCGATTGTTCAAAACAAAATGAATCGGTAAAATCATCAAGTGTGGATATAAAAATTGAAATGGAATTTGAAGAACCAGTAGCGGATGGAACTTCGGCATACTGTCTAATTCTACATGATAAAATAGTTACTTACACACCGCTGACCGGAATTGTGAAGAATGTACTTTAAGAAGAATTGTACAACGACTGCAAATTTTTGAGGTTAGAATTATCTGCTTCAATTTTTGAGGTTAGAATTTTATTTGTGAAAGACAAGTTGAAAACAAACAATTATGTAATTGTATAAATTTCAAGGATTTTACGAAAAATATAAAAGCGAGAAAATAATTAGTGGAAACTTCATTCTATCTTCAACCGTCGTATGGGAAACATCATTCGCAAGATGAATTCTACTAATGGAGAAGAAAATACACCTCTAATAGATGATAATAGTTCAGATATAGAAAAACAAGTTGAACGAGAAATGGACGAGTTCCTAAAGTTTAACAAACATAAGAAGAGAGAAGAAGAAGCTTAAAAAGAAGTAAAAAGGAAGAAGGTTGAAGTTAACATTACAACCAATATTTTAACAGAAGTATTTCTTCGGATTATCTACCCAATTTCTTCATGCATGACAAAAAGTATATCAGTTGGAATTTTAAAATCAATGGATTATTCACCAATTGTTATTTTAAATCATGGAAACAAAATGGTTACTTTAAGTGAAACTACTTGGGAATCTCTCATGAAACATTTACATCTTTTGGAGTGCTATTTAAGTAACAACACATTTGGAAGAAGAACAAGATTAAGTTTATTGGAATCAAATATTGAAGTTGATATAGTAAAACATCGTGGAGGACAAATTGTTCGCTTCAGAGATTTAACTACCCACAATGTTAAATTATATTTTACTAAAGAAGAATTTTACACTTTAAGTTGTACTACCGGTCCTGTCACCAGATATTTGAAACAACTAATATTTTCAAGTGCAATAATTAAAGACTATCTAATTGATACATTGGACAAACAACCTTTTGTTCCAATTTTATACGGTCCCGTAGATACTTCAATCTTTAATAGAATACCTCAAGAAGTTGAAATGTGGAGACAATTAAACAACTATCACACCAATTTTAATATCGATGAAGTGGCACAAGAAGTGAAAGAAGAAGAACAATCCTGTCTGTTATAAACGTCGGCTCATTCAATTTTTAAGTCAGTTGTTAATAAGACTTCATCATGAATAAACGGGTTTCGTTTTCTAATGCACCACACATAATGGAAGTTAAAAGAGGTATAATTGAATTTCAAGCTTTCCGAGGAAATGATGGTAATTTTATTATTAAAGAATTAGTAATCTTGGACATGAACACATCAGTAGTTTATCATTATTTGTTCAAACCTCCAGTACCATTTAATAGACTAACAACTAAAGCGAAAGTTACAAACAAATGGTTGAACAAACATTTTCACAACTTAAGATGGGATGAAGGTTTCATTAATTATAACATGATGCCGCACATTATGAATCATTATTGCAAAGAGTTTAAAATTATCTACACAAGAGGATTGGAAAAAGCAAATTGGATACAATCATTTACAAGCAACGAAGTGATTAATGCAATAATTGATAAAGATTTCCAATGCTACTTCAACGAACTTTGTATTTCATCAAAAAGTTTTAAACATCGAAGGTCGCAGTGCGCTTTAAAGAATGCCTACCGCTTGAATAGTTTCCTTCAAAAAAGTGGTGGGGGTAGTGTCGATTATAAAAGTGAGAGCGCTACCATGACGCAGCATGAGTATTACTGGAACCTCCGAAGAGACAACATCTCCAACGGACATTCTTATTTACAAGAAAATTAACAATAACATCAAGATGGCATCGCAGAACTTACTTCAAAATTTGGTCGATCAGTTCAACGCTCATTCTAAATCATCAATTCTACCTACGAAGAAATGTTCTGAACTAAAAGAAGAAAAACATTACATCATTCATACGATCAAGAAAATGGAAACTTCAGTAGGTGATGCTATTAATTGCACATTGAGCGAGGCACCGTATACAGTTGGTGACGAACCGAAGTTTCAAATCTTCCTACCTACACGTTTTGTACAACTTCTTCAAAATGAAGATCTTCGTGTAGTTCAACCTGGCGCACTCTATTTGGTTTCGCACGGACCAAGTGGAAATAACTCTACTGAACTTACAATTCATGTAACACCTACTATTGATTAGTTTGTACATAACATTGTAAATATTTGTTTGTAATTGTTTTTCAATAAATATGATATAAAGAAAAAACAAAAAAATTAAAAGAAGCAACATATTGTGATGTCTTTGTACATTACAATATGTTGCTTTTTTAAAAATTCCACGAGATGACCTTGACCCACTTTTGTGTGATTATAAAAGCGAAAATCTACTTGTGAAATTCATCAGTCTACGACTACCTTTCGTACCGTACACATCTCGCTCACTCTATCGCTTAATATAAAAACTAAAAGATGTCTCTCAAAGTCAAGTGTGCATCTTATGATACCAACACCATTACAACTTTTGAACAACTCGAAGATTTAACCAACGAAATGCGAGTTTTACTTACCGGTGGTTATCACTTAACTGTTGATGTTAGTGCTACTAATACAAGGATGTTCACTAAAACAAAATATTGTGATGATGAAATATTTATTTCTACACAACCTACAACTTCTTCATCGCCTACTGGTCAACATAACATCAAGTTCCAAAAATATTACCAATGTTGAATAACTTTTGACAAACAAAACTACAACTAAAGAATCACGTGTTGAATGTGAGTTAATAAAAAGAATGTGATACTTGAATAAATAATCATTTGCTTCTCAGCTCTCACCACGACAAGACCTATTTAAGAAAATGTTGCACAGAATGATGATTCAACTTGATGGGAAAATCCATGGAAAAGATTACAACACTGTTGAACAAATGACTAAAGATATAGATGTATTAGCTAAAGAAGGATACCAAGCTAAATTAATTTTGAAATTTCCTGAAGTACATCCGCTATCAATAGAAGAACTAGTTGCTATGGCAGTAGTGGGAAAAAGCCACTTCTAAACCGGAAGTGACGTCAGCTGCCAGGGCAGCTGCAGGGGTCAGATGGTGTCAGCTGCCAGGGCAGCTGCAGGGTGCAGATGGCGAGAGCATATGCCCTGAATTTGAAGTAGAATTGGGCATGAATTAAGAGTTAGTTCAAAATTGAAATTCAACAGTTATAACTGGAGCCTGGAAAGTATGTCAAGGTCATTCAGAGTAAGTTTTAAAAAAGCCTACCCAACTACTACCAGAAATAGTTCAAAGTTGAACTAGTTGGTGATAGTGGGATAGGCTGAAGTAAATTTTGAATTTTATTTGTGAACATATAATTAATGTGCAACAGCAGAGTTTAAACAAGTTGAACTTTTGTGATGAACTACAGAGTTGTAAATGCAAACACCAACGACGATGAGAAGGTAAACGCAGAGTCCCCAGATGATGTATTTGAAAAGCTTGAACAAACGTAACATTTCGAGTTGGTTTTCCCGTTCCATTTCCAATCGTTTAATTTCCAATTTCAATTTATCCTCTTCCATTCTAGTTATGAAGGGAACTTCATCCATCATATCCATCATGATTTTGTAGTGTTTGAAATTTTAAAACAAGTGATGTTGATAGTTGAAAAGTTGAAGACGGAATGAGAAGTGAAAGCGAGAAATGTTAGTTAAATAAAGAAGTGGTGGGGGGAACGAAGAATTACAAAGAAGTGGTGGGGGAAATATTTTGCTGTTCATTATTACCATCAGTAGTGTCAGATGGTGCAGGAGTTAGATTTAGTAAACTGTCTTCGTCCGAACTTTCAATCTTATCACAAATAGGACAATCGTATGTTATTTCCAAATTCATTTTGATGGTTGTAAAATTATCTACAAGTTCTTGTAAAATATTAAAAATGTCTTGTAACTCTTCTTTAGAGTTTATTTCAAAACTAGAATTCATTCGGGCCAATGGAGAGTTGTTCATTATTGGAGAGTCGGTGATGGAATGAGGATCGGCGCATAGGGAGGGGGCTTATATAATGGTGACCTTGAGCAGGCGTCTAGGGAGGGGGGCTGTCTAGGGAGGGGGCTTTTATATAGGGAACCTTGAGCTTATGATTGAATAAAACGTTTAGTTCTTCTTCTCCATCTTTTAATTCAATTATTTGAACCGAAGTAGTTGTTTCATCTTCTTCACTTGATGAAGAAAACAATTCACCAGGATTTAAATATTGAACTACAATTCTGAACCATCTTATAGGATATTCGTCAATGACAGAAAGTAAGTTTTGAAACAATTCTTCCATCTCCTCCCTGTCAGTTATTATATGTTCAAATTTGATAAATTTGTTTTCCATGTTGTTAGTTAGAGTGTTGGAAGTGGAATGATTTAATATTATATAAAAATTAGAACTAGTGGTGGGGGAAATCTCAAGGTCATCCAAATGAAGTTTTAAAAAAGAGTGTAAAACTGAAATTACACATTTGATGGTTCTACAGGATCGGAATACCAATCTGACCTGTATTTACATCTTTTTATCATATGTGTACAAAAATCATCTTGATGAGAATTGGTGCGTTGACAATGAGCAAGATCTAGAGGGTGAAATTTGAAACATCTTTGAGGACAACATGTATGAAAATATCTTGATTTGTAAAATTTGAAAGTTCGCAATTCCGGTGGTGGTAGTTGTTTTGTTTTGCATTTGCAATAACAAGATCCGAAGAATTCACATTTAGTACAAGCTAACCCATCCACCATCATTGGTCCTAAATCTGTACACTGTTGTTCACAACAGTAACGAGGTTTGTACTTGTATTTTTGCTCTTCCATGTTGACGCTGCGGAGTCCAGTGAAAGAATAAGAGTGTATAGTGTTGAATAGTGAGTTTTATGTACTGTGAAAAGTGGTGGGGGTAATTTCAAGGTCATCCAAATGGAGTTTTAAAAAATTATACCTTACAAGTGTAAGGATTATTAAAATTTAGGAAGTTTGTTTCTCTTTGTTTTCTTCAGACTTTTTATCTCTCTCAGCTTTAGCCATAGCAACTAGTTCTTCTATTGATAGTGGATGTACTTCAGGGAATTTTAAAATTAATTTAGCTTGGTATCCTTCTTTAGCTAATACATCTATATCTTTAGTCATTTGTTCAACAGTGTTGTAATCTTTTCCATAGATTTTTCCATCAAGTTGAATCATCATTCTGTACAACATTTTCTTAAATAGGTCTTGTCGTGGTGAGAGCTAAGAAGCGAATGATTATTTATACAAGTATTACATCCTTTTTATTAACTCACATTGATCACGTGATTCTTTAGTTGTAGTTTTGTCTGTCAAAAGTTATTCAACATTGGTAATACTTTTGGAACTTGATGTTATGTTGACCAGTTGGCGATGAAGAAGTTGTAGGTTGTGTAGAAATAAATATTTCATCATCGCAATATTTTGTTTTAGTGAACATTCTTGTATTAGTAGCACTAACATCAACAGTTAAGTGATAACCACCGGTAAGTAAAACTCGCATTTCGTTGGTTAAATCTTCGAGTTGTTCAAAAGTTGTTATGGTGTTAGTATCGTAAGATGCACACTTGACCTTTAGGGACATGTTGCAGTTTTATATTCAGGGATTAAGAGCGAGATGTGTACGGTATGAAAGGTAGCAGTAGACTGATGAATTTTGCAAGTACATTTCCCCTTTTATAATTATACAAAATTGGGTCAAGGTCATCCTGTGGAATTTTTAAAAAAGCAACATATTGTAATGTACAAAGACATTACAATATGTTGCTTTTTTTATTTTTATTTTTTTTTTGTTTTATATCATATTTATTGAAAAAACAAATACAAAGAAATATTTATAATGTTATGTACAAATTAATCAGTAGTAGGTGTTACATGAATTGTAAGTTCAGTAGAGTTGTTTCCACTGGGTCCATGTGATACCAAATAGAGTGCGCCGGGTTGAATTATACGAAGATCTTCATTTTGAAGTAGTTGTATGAAGCGCTTTGGTAAGAAGATCTGAAATTTTGCTTCATCACCAATTGTATAAGGTGCCTCGCTCAAAGTGCAATTTATAGCATCACCTACTGAAGTTTCCATTTTCTTAATAGTATGAATGATGTAGTGTTTTTCTTCTTTTAGTTCAGAACATTTCTTTGTAGGTAGAATTGATGATTTAGAATGAGCGTTGAACTGATCAACTAAACTTTGAAGTAAGTTCTGTGATGCCATATTGATGTTGTTGTTAATCTTCTTGTTAATAAGAATGTCCGTCGGAGATGTTGTCTCTTCGGAGGTTTGAGTAATACTCATGCTGTGTCATGGTAGCGCTCTCACTTTTATAATCGACACTACCCCCACCACTGACACTACCCCCACCAGTTTGTTGAAGGAAATTATTCAAGCGGTAGGCATTCTTTAAAGCGCACTGCGACCTTCGATGTTTAAAACTTTTTGATGAAATACAAAGTTCGTTGAAGTAGCATTGGAAATCTTTATCAATTATTGCATTAATCACTTCGTTGCTTGTAAATGATTGTATCCAATTTGCTTTTTCCAATCCCCTTGTGTAGATAATTTTAAACTCTTTGCAATAATGATTCATAATGTGCGGCATCATGTTATAATTAATGAAACCTTCATCCCATCTTAAGTTGTGAAAATGTTTGTTCAACCATTTGTTTGTAACTTTCGCTTTAGTTGTTAGTCTATTAAATGGTACTGGAGGTTTGAACAAATAATGATAAACTACTGATGTGTTCATGTCCAAGATTACTAATTCATTAATAATAAAATTACCATCATTTCCTCGGAAAGCTTGAAATTCAATTATACCTCTTTTAACTTCCATTATATGTGGCGCATTAGAAAACGAAACCCGTTTATTCATGATGAAGTCTTACTAACAACTGACTTAAAAATTGAATGAGCCGATGTTTATAACAGACAGGATTGTTCTTCTTCTTTCACTTCTTGTGCCACTTCATCAATATTAAAATTAGTGTGATAGTTGTTTAATTGTCTCCACATTTCAACTTCTTGAGGTATTCTATTAAAGATTGAAGTATCCACGGGACCGTATAAAATTGGAACAAATGGTTTTTTGTCCAATGTATCAATTAGATAGTCTTTAATTATTGCACTTGAAAATATTAGTTGTTTCAAATATCTGGTGACGGGACCGGTGGTACAACTTAAAGTGTAAAATTCTTCTTTAGTGAAATATAATTTAACATTATGTGTAGTTAAATCTCTGAAGCGAACAATTTGTCCTCCATGATGTTTTACTATATCAACTTCAATATTTGATTCCAATAAACTTAATCTTGTTCTTCTTCCAAATGTGTTGTTACTTAAATAGCACTCCAAAAGATGTAAATGTTTCATGAGAGATTCCCAAGTAGTTTCACTGAAAGTAACCATTTTGTTTCCATGATTTAAAATAACAATTGGTGAATAATCCATTGATTTTAAAATTCCAACTGATATACTTTTTGTCATGCATGAAGAAATTGGGTAGATAATCCGAAGAAATACTTCTGTTAAAATATTGGTTGTAATGTTAACTTCAACCTTCTTCCTTTTTACTTCTTTTTCAGCTTTTTCTTCTTCTCTCTTCTTATGTTTGTTGAATTTTAGGAATTCGTCCATTTCTCGTTCAACTTGTTTTTCTATATCTGAACTATTATCATCCATTAGAGGTGTATTTTCTTCTCCGTTAGTAGAATTCATCTTGCGAATGATGTTTCCCATACGACGGTTGAAGATAGAATGAAGTTTCTACTAATTATTTTCTCGCTTTTATATTTTTCGTAAATCCTTGAAATTTATACAATTACATAATTGTTTGTTTTCAACTTGTCTTTCACAAATGAAATTCTAACCTCAAAAATTAAAGCAGATAATTCTAACCTCAAAAATTTGCAGTTGTTGTACAATTCTTCTTAAAGTACATTCTTCACAATTCCGGTCAGCGGTGTGTAAGTAACTATTTTATCATGTAGAATTAGACAGTATGCCGAAGTTCCATCCGCTACTGGTTCTTCAAATTCCATTTCAATTTTTATATCCACACTTGATGATTTTACCGATTCATTTTGTTTTGAACAATCGATTACAATTATTGGAGCCTTGGAATAATACTGGTCAGGTGATAATAGTGGTGTATTAGTTTTTCCATAATATGATGATTGAAATCTTGCATACATATCGTATAAAATGGAAAAACGTTTATTGCTGAACATGACATTCAAATTGTCATAGGGAAAGAATTGAGAGTTTAGGAAAACTTTACAATTCTTTATTTTACAGTGATCAAATTGACCAGCATTTGCAGTGATAACATCTTTTCGCTTAGTTTGAAAACCGAGTATTATGTACCTTGCTCGTTCCAAGTAAGTTGATGTCTTGACGGTCCATGTTTGTCTTTCTGTCTGAGGTAGTGTAGGGTATTCATGAAATTCCCAACTTCGGAATGGCATCACAATATCACGGTCAGATTTTAACTTTCTCAATAATAGGATTCTATGTTCATCGGCCAATCTTACATGAGGTACTCTCCAAACAACTTTATCCAACTGTAGTTGCCATTCCAGTTTATCTTCCGTAGTTGCAGGGTCTGCAAGTATTAAGTCCTTATTAGTTGAAGATCTGAGTAATACTAATTCTTGTTTGACATTTATTATTACCCGTTTGTAATCTTCAGCGAATCCCAAAAGCAATCGTAAAGGTACATGAAAATCAAAGTGACCATTGGAAGCTGGTGTTATAGTGTCTTTATCAGGGGCAACCCATCCGGCAGTGACTATTGAATTCTTCTCATGCGGTGTTAATGATGTTAATCCTTTCAATGTCGTTGTTAAACCAACCTTTTTTGTTGAATCAACCGTCACCCCTGATATTTCATATCTTATTTCATCAAAAAGATATGCCATCGGGTTATTTATAAAAGGAACTGTTGAAGCAGTTTTTCCATCCAATTTTAATACCCGTCCTTCGATGTACAAGTAACTTTCACATGGTAAAGTGTAAATATCTTGTTGTTGAATGGGGATCCTTATTTCATCGTTATTGTTTAATTTTGATGAAGTGTAAGGGTTGTGCGTGTGATATTCCTTCTCCCATAGTGTTTCGTCGAACGTTGGTCCTTGAGATATATCCAGGATATCCATCGCTGTTAAGTTTCAATCCAATCTTCTGTAGAAAACGAATGTTTTCCGATGTTAACTCTTCCAATGTCGAGGAGCTACTGAGCTCCCGACTCTTCCGTTGCGGTTTAAATGATAATCCCATGTTGACTTTTATGTTGCTGCTCTGATGTGTATCCGTATAGTAATTGTTTCTCCTCTAAAGTCAACACTATGACCGTCTTGATCCAATATGTTCAGTACGATGTCTGAAATGAAACTGGTGTTTAACGGTAGGTATATCAAGTTTTGTGGCTTCTCAACAATTTTAAAACCGGGAGCCACTGTTGGATAAAATGTATGTAAAATATGTTGATTAACTCCATCTCTATACGATCCGTGTATAATGTTGCACGTGACATCAATACTATTTACTTTCAATATTGTTACAGTTGAATCACCTGAATGAGTAGTTCCAGGAGTTAAGATTTTCTTTTTTGTATCTGTAAATCCAAGTAAACTGCCAATCGACTGTTCCAAGCTGACATCAATATAATATTTTGAAGTTATTTCTGCTTTTAAAGTATTATTGTTTCCTTTAACGGTGATATTGTCTTCTCCGAGTTGTTTCTGTAATAATTGGTTTATATCATCAATTTCATAAGCTCCAGTAGGAAATGTAATTATTTTCAATTCTGAGTATTTTCCTGCAGCATCCTTAGTTTCATAATAATGTAGTAAATTGTTTTTTCCTTCTGTAACATTAGGAATTGAATTGTAGGTAGTCAAATCAAGTAATGCCGCTTCCCATAATCTTTCCTTGGATAGACGCAATGCTGGGAACAGCGTACTTTTCAATGTGGATGAATTTCCACTCAGTGACACTGTATACGATGACATCTTAAAGCTGACTGACACTCTTCGCTAGAAACTCCAAACATAAATGCCCACATATTTCAGTATTGTTAGGTTGTTCTCTTTTGTAATTGTAAAAAATGTTTTTGGAGTTTCGAAAATAATGTTGCAGTTCTTTTGGCGGTGGTAGATTGCCAAAACTGTCAAAGTAGTAAATGGTTTGTCCGAGTTTTTTATAGCATACCCAATGAGTGCCTGGACCATAGGTGGAATCCAAATTTACTATTCCAGTTTCATTTTTCCATATTTTAGTTGGTAATGCATCTTTCATAAAAACTCCTCGAAAGAATGGTATTTTCAAACATTTTACATAATCATTTAACTGATGATTTGTTAAGGCTTTATTTGGAATTATCAATTGATTCTTCTTATTTAGTACACACGGTATGGTCTTAGGTATAAACCTGCTCCGTTTTTTACCATTTGCCAAACAGAAGTCTTCTTTACACTTGCCTTATGAGTTCTACGACGTCCTTTTTTAATGTTTCCACCTCTTTTGGGAGCGCCTCTCTTTGCAGGTCTTCCTCTGCGACGTCTTCCACCACCTAACTTTGCTTTTGTCTTCATGGCTGTAGTTACTGCCCAAGCTGCTGCTTTTTCTGCAATATTTGCGTCACTTGATTTTACTCTTTGCCAAGCTTTTTCCGCTAGAATTTTATCTGCTATTGATCTATTTGTTGAATCTTTATACTTTGAATATGCTATATCGTGTTCTTTGCAAGCTTGATCTAATTTATTAATTCCAGGATCTCCTCTTGCTAAACGTTTTGCCAACTTAGTTCCAGGTCCACAATATTGATAACCTCCGGGCAGATGTAATTCGTATGGTAAAGCGTCTATCGTTCGATTTACAACAGCACCAACTGGAATCCGTCTGAGCAGGGATAATGCAGCTGATGTTATACCACGTCCTCTCTTGCCGCTGTCTTGACGATGACTGAGCGATACGGTCTTCATTATGTTGTCTTATATAACAGGTGTGTTTACTCCACGAGATACTTTACATGAATGAATAACTTGTGCAAAATCTTTTATATTTAAAGACTTAGTTATTCAAATTAATTATATACTGATTTATGATTCTATTTTTAATCCAAGCTTCTCGTTCATCGGGTTGAATCACCACATGATTCGTTGTACTAGCTATATGATTGTGGGTATCAATAAGTAAATTACCCACTATTCTTATTAAACAATCTAAAGTTACAGCATCTTTCGGATGTTGAGGATCTTGTAACTGCATAATACGTTTATCATTACATGTGTAAGCGGTTAAATCACTTTTTGATGTTGTTATGACTTGTCCAATAGTAGCAGCATCATTTGAATCTTCACCTGGTAAAATATTAATTATTTTCTTCATCTTTGCATCATATTTGGTCCCAAAGTGTTTATCCCAAGTTATTGTTTGTCTCAATGTAACACAATCATCATCTCCATAACCAGGATAAACATTTTTTATTCTTCTATGACGACCATCGTATGTATCTAATCTACCACCACTTGCAATTAATGTTTGCACCATAAGAGGTACATCTGAATCTTTTATACCAAATCTTCCATTTGTTATTGTTTTATGTCCTGCATCCCATTCATCATTATTTCCTTGCATTAAATCAAACTTTTTATTTCCATGTATAAATTTATCTCCCCGCTTTAACACGGCATCTTCATGTTTTACAAAATTTGATGTTTCTTTTTTTAATTCTTTGGATAATTGCTCCATAGTAACAGCATCTTTTGGTTGAGAACCAAACTTTACATTTGTCAATGTTTTTTCATGACAATCGATTCCATCAGCATCTTGTAAAATACAGTTGTCCTTGATGTATTTTAGGTTTACAGCATCACCGTCTTCTTTTGGGTATCCAATGTCATTTATAATAAATTTATAAAAAGAAAATCCATGTTCAGTTTTTTCAGGTATTATAGAATGTAAATATTCTTTATTAACTGAATCTTTATCATTTTTGGGATTTCCCACATTGGTTATTCTATAATTTCCAGCATTATACGTTTGTCCATCTTTTAAGTTATTACCCCATTGCAATTTTAAAGTATTTAAAAGTTCAGATGATAAGTACTCTTTAGTAATTGCATCAGAACCTTCAGTTGGTTTACCAACATTAATTAATCTATGTGATTTAACATCGTAAGTATTCTTATGTAATTTTAATGATGTTGAAGTAGCTTCTTTTACTGTCTTCAAATTTGCTCCATCAGTATCTTCTTCTGGATCTTTAACTAGTTTTAAACGTTTATTACTTATGCTATAGTCACCTTCAGGTGTTTGCGGTAATCCACTTCTTTTTCTGTCTTCTCCAACTTGCACTCCTAAAGCGGAGTACCGTCCGAACTTGTCGACGCTCATGTTAGAACTGATACGTCTTATGCTTGCACCTCTTTTATATCCACGGACAATTATACGACTATACCGCGATTCCTAAGTTCATCAACTAGAGCCACCCATTCATTATTCAAACCTGTATGACCGGCTTCCATGGCTTCATGCAATAGTCTCATTCTATCAACCAATTTATTGATATCATTGTAGTAAATCACATTCGTATTGTATAGATTTTTCATCAATCCTTTACCAGATGTTGAAGTATCTCCTTTACTCTTTTTACCATGTTGTTCAAGAAGTGATAAATCCATAAGTGATAAAGATTTTCTTTTCAGTGGTTGTCTCACCGCTGGTGCAGTACGTAATGTTGGCAATTTTCGTGGAGGAAACAACTTTTTTATAACGATGTTATATTTTGTTGCACGTGAACGATTAATCATTGCATCCTTTGAGTAGTTTCTTTTATGAGCGTTAGTATTTTGTAGAATCTCCTTAAAAACACTTAAATCTTTGGATGAATATCTTAGTGGTATGTTTTTAAAAATTAATTCATATAATCCTTTTGTTCCTTTATATCTATGCTCACCAATAATGATGTAATCGTCTTGTGTTATTTCAAGCTTTGAATCGCCAATCTTCAATTCATTCCCATCAATTCTTGCTCCGTATACGTGTGATCTACTCAAATTCGGGTTTGATTTCATGTCATGTAGCATTTTCATTATATATTTTCTTCCAAGAGGTCCATGTTGTAATATATCGCTACTCAATTGAGTTAAATTTGGAATAGATTGTTCTGCTTCTGGTATTGGCTGTTCTTCTTCCTTTTCAACAATTGGTTCTTCTTCTTCTTTTGTTTCTTCTTGCTCACTAGCACTTGTATATGAATCATCATCTTCTTCTTTTTTTAATGCTTGTACTTCTTGTTTAGAAACTGGTAGTAAAACATCTCCTTCATAATGAGGTTTACCAATAGTTTCTGATATCTGTTTTAAAGGTTCCGTAATAGGTTTAAATGTAGTCTCTAGAAATTCTTCTCTTTCACTTAAACCCATCCTCAATGCACGATTCTTCATCCTAATAGAATCACTGAGTGATTTTATTTCTTTCAATAGTTTTTCTTGATTCACCATGTTTACACTGTGAAGTTCAACGTGTAACTAGATGTAGCATCGGTAGTTCAACGCATAAATACAAATTTATCCAACCCTATACGATATCTACCATTTTTAATATCTTCTTCCTTCATAATAACGAGAAAGCTATATTTCTCATTCCATGCTTTGCCACACATCTCTTTAAATTTTTCAAATGGCATATCCGCATTTACATGATCATTATATATATGCTTTAAATTTGTTTCATCTTGCTTGAAGATGATCAACATATTTGCATTGTCTCTTATAAGTTGTTTTGGAATTTTACTGTATGTTTGACCAATATAAATGCTATCAATATTATGATGTCTTCCCATAGCAAAATAATTCCTTATTGTGTCATGATTTTCACAAGAAACATCGTCAAATATAAAAATAGAAAATGGTTTTGCTTCATTCGGTTGCATAATTGTTTCACTGGCATTAAACTTGTAAAAATTCACTTCAGGTACACTTGCAAGTACTTTATCCAATAATTGATATTTTGGTTGTTGCAATGATTTTGAAAAAATGTATATATTATTAAAACGCAATCCTTTAGGATTAGTTATAAGGTTAAAAACAACATTAGTTTTTCCACAATTTGAAGGACCAGTTATTAGACATCTTATCGTATTTGGTAGTAATTCACCATGTTTTCCATGATTTAACTTATCATTGTCAACTGTCAATTCATCAATGTTATTGATATTAAATCGATCTTTTTGTTGTACAATCTCCATCTTGTATAAAGGTTAAACACACAATGAGCTATTAAACAACTATACTAAGTCTTTTGAAGGAATCCAAGAGTCTTCACTTTTATCAAACCCTAACCACCGGACTTTAACCATATCCTTTTTCCTTTGTAAAATCTTCTCGACAAGATATACATCACCAACTGTTGATTTCAACAATTCGTGTCCGTAGAATCCACCTTAAAGTAATTCACCCTTGTTATCCTTTAATAAATAGGTTTCAGGTATAGTTGGTTGCACTTTATAAATTGTAAATACTTCATTAGTCCAATTTGGTAGATATCTTTTACTAAATACACCTTTGTATTTGCTTATACGAACTTTATCGTTGACCTTGAACTTCCTTGGTTGCAATTTTTCTAATTTCGGTGTTGTATTATTTTTAATGCGTTGTAATACAATTTTCGCATTAGCACTGTTTACCTGGATAGGTTTCATTCCAATGGTACGATGATATTTGTTGTTATACTGTTTTATAAGTTGTGGTAATATGTCATACCACACATATGATCCTCGTTTTGAAAATTGTTTATACATCGCACCTTTCAATGTTCTATTGAATCTTTCAATTATTGAAGCTTTAACTTCAGAATTTGTAGAATAATGATTTATTTGATATTTCTTCATCAAAGCTCTAAAGTCTTTATTAAAATATTCTTTTCCATCTTCGGTCTGTAGATGTTTAATTTTAAATTTATTTCTTTGTATTGTGGTTTCCATAGCTTTTGTAACACTTTTACCAGTCTTATCCTTCAATGGTAAAGCGTCAGCTATTTTAGTAAAACAGTCTATAATTGTTAAAATATATTTAAATCCTTTGTTTAATTTACTGTGCGGTATCATTTCAATGAGATCAGCTTGATAAAGATCATTCATCCCTTTAATGATTGTACTTCTTCTTGGAAATCTTCTTCTTGCTGGTTTATGTAGTTCATTTACAATCTTGTCCTTCACACTTTCCATCTTCAGATGTTGCTTGTACACCGCATGTAAAAATACTGATCCATAGAATAGTTTATTCTCATTTATATAGTTTGAATATAGGTCAAGGCCAATTCATATTAGTGTAAAAAAGAGGGAACATGGCATTGGGCTTGCCATGTCCCCTCTTCTTTACGGAAAGGAAAAAGGAAGAAGGTAGAGGACGAAGAATAGGTTTACTGGTCGATAGGGTTTAGAGAGTAGTGGCCGAATGGTAAAGTATTAATTTTATCTTCTAAAATATGGCGCTTGTCATCTTTGTAGCTTAATGCCCACTTTGTTTGTTTGACACTAAATAGTTGATGATTATAACTTCTAATAGTGTTGAACGTTGCAGTTGTTTCAACATTTTCAAACAAACATCTTTTATAATGTTCAAACTGTACGTTCTTCTTCAGGAAAGAAGTTTTTATTCCTTTGGCCTTCTTCGTGACTTGATGTTCGTTCCTCTCGTTTATGTACAGTTGAAATGAATACAGTTTGGACATTAATGCTACAATTTCCATCATCGGCACACCATTTGTTTCATCTTTAAATTTTCCCAATACTTTCTTATTTCTGTCATAGTCGTAATTTGGATGATCCTTAGGATAATCGGAAAAGTCGAAATCATCTTTATATATAAAGGTGCGTAGATCTTCATACATGTCATTTGTTTTAATCCAGTAAATTAGTGCATCCGTGTCCATATATGCAATACCAATGTTCTCTCTTCCATAATAGTTAACCATCTTCTTATAATGAATCTCGTACATATGTGTTTTTGAAATATCCAAGATTGACATTCCAAGATACAAAGGACGATCCATTGTAACTGACTTCTTGTTCATGGAAATAACAACTAGATTTTCATTAATAATTATAGATGAACCAAAGTTTGGTTGTTGCACCAATTTCTGTAATTTTACTGGATCAGTTACCAATTTGATATCCTTATGTTTCCTTTTGTTTTCCAAAGTCTTGCCAAATATTGCGTTATTCATTAATTTGAAAAAATCTTTTTGAAAACTTGATGTAGCGGTGGCTCTTCTTCTTGTGTTGTTGTCGATGTAAGGTTTTAACCAACAAGATTGAGAAAATTGTAGTACTCGATTAATTTTTGTAATTCTCAATCCTAAGTCTAAAGCTTGTTGTATCATCCAGTAGTGTCCAACATATCGAGACTTGTCGGTTAAAGTCATCATTAATTTTGGCCATCTTCCAGTAGGGGAAATTTCAGTCTTAGGAAGAAGTGGTAAATCATAATGTTGATCATGAAGATGTTCAGGATATTCAAAATTAACATCAAAAATGTAACCAGTTTCACCATGCTTCGGTATATCCATTATGTTTCCAATCGATTCTGGATCTATCCATTTAAAATTATCATATGGAAGGGGATTCGACATTGCCCATCCGTATAAGTTATTTGCATCAAAATAACCCAGGAATGTTGTTGGTTTTGATGCATCATAATCGGGCAGATACTTGTTGTTCGCCTTGAAATGTCGTGTAACGCTTTGCGTCAATCCCCCTCGAACTCCTGACTCTAACATCATAACCATATCTATATCAGTAAGAAGTTGTATTTTACAATTTGTTTCTTTCAACATAGCTTGCCATGCTAATCCAGGTGAAGTGTACGAATGAAGAGGGTCCAATCCATATGCTGCAAAACATGTATTTCTAAATTCTTCCATTATATCACATAGTAAAGTTACATCCAATTTAACATAAAAATCTGAATATTCTCCCAATGTTCTAAATCCTAAATCGTTCCATACTTTACATGCATGATCATAGTCCTCTTGAGATATGTCCATGTCATAAAGTTTACTTTTGAATTCTTCTTTAGCCGGAAGTGATGTTTCATTAAATCTTTCTAAACTGTCTATGTAATCATATGGAAACACACCTTTCCGAAGTACCAAATCCAGTTTGTCGTTATTTACAATCTTCTTTGTTTCGATGAAATCTTGTTTCCTTAAATTTTCTGAAAGTTTGGACAAACTCGACGGCATAAATCTGTAGGAGTCCAAGAATCTTAGTTTCATGTTTCCAACTTCTTTGGAAAAACTTATGAACTTCTCTGAAGTTTCAGCTAACACATCGATTTTACCGTCGTCTCTTCCTAGTTCAGGTATTATAAAATGAGCATCGTACCCACTGAGGTTATGCAGAACCACAGGAATAAATAGTGGTAAACGATAGCTTAAGTTGCATTTATTACAAGCAGCACCCCTGTAATAACCTGTGAGGTGATCGTGATCTTTAACTTTATAATTCTCAATAGTAAAATCATTTTTGCATAAGAAACATCGAGTTGCATTTTCATGTTGAATTTCTTCTTCTTCCTCCATCGGTTTCATTGGTACAATATTTGTATATAATCTTTGTGCATTTCCAGCTATTGAATATAAGTGATCAAGAAATATTTTTTCTACATTTTCACCACGATATATTAGAGGTTCTGAAGTTAATCCATATCTGTTTAAATGTTCTTCTGATAATGTTGATTTAACCATTAAACAAAAACTGTTTGGTTTGTGCATTTGATACTTGACACTTTTTCTAGCTTCACAATTTTCATCTTCAACAGGAACAAGTGTTGATTCAAAGTCCGCATACACAACTAGAGGAATACGGTACTGATGATGAACCTTTTCAAATGTAACAAATGCTCTGCTTTCCGAAGGTAAAATAATCTTTGCTTCATAATTATTGTTACATAATCTTTTGTGCTCTTGTAACCATTCTCTTGAGTGTAGCCCATCTCGTTTAAAATTGAAACATCTCTTGCAAATTAACTTTCTGTGTCGATCTTTAGAAAGCTGCTTATTAACAAGACGATCAAATTGCTTTATGTACACATAGTGAGACACATCTCCTCGCGTTAGTAGTAGTAAATCCGTATGATCTGGTAGCTCTTCTTTTGCAATACGTAAAGGATACACTTTGTTTGAACTATCTAATGCAAAAACATTGATAGACGTACCAGGATTTTTCTTCTCAAATTTTGATATATCTTTCAGTGATACAGGATAAGTGATTCCTTGAAAATTGTATCTAAATCTTTGATTTTCATATTCTTGGTTAGGTCTATTCACATGAAGTGGTGGTACAAATTTAGCTGTCATTGCATAACGAAAACATTCATTGTCTTCATTTTTAACATTAACACAAGATTTTGTATTTTCAATTCTTTTTGGTAAAGGAATGTAACTAGATCCCATTAGTCCATATCCATGTTTGTGAACTCTTATATCTAATACTTCAATACTTGTAAGACTCCATCCGGATCCTCTTCCTTCGTGTTCCTGAATTTTTGTTAATATTTCTTCTATACAATTTTCTATTATTGAATCAATGTTTGAACTTTCCATAATGGTTCGGTTTTTTGTTATGAATCCTCTTGGTGATAATTCTTCTTGTACATTTATAAACATAGCTTCTAGTAGTAAACCAAATTTAAGAAAGTTTAATCTTTTCAATTCTTCTTTTAAAATTTTACTTACGATTGGTTTTGCTTCTCTAATAAATTCTTCTAGCTTCAAGTTTTCATTTTGAATCTTATGATGCATTACTACTTTACCGGGTAATGCAAATACTTGTAGATTCGGTAAAGTAGTTGAAGATGTTGCTGTTATTTCATCTTGTTCTTCTTGTTGTTCTTGTTCTTGTTCTTGTTCTTGTTCTTGTTCTTCTTGTTGTTCTTGTTCTTGTTGTTCTTGTTTTTCTTCTGGGTTGTTGTGAATTAGTTCTTTATGACAGTCTAATAGAATTTCATCGTGAAACGATTCCGAACATTTATCGCAACGATACATGTTGAGATGTTTACTCTTCGAAATTTTGCCAAGAAATGAAATGGGCTCTCGCGTTCCTCCTTTTATAACGGTCCCCCCACCACTATTTCATCTTCTTCACTATACAAGGAAATCAAACTTTTTAAATAAAAATATTAACCTTCTACAAACTAATTGTTCATTCATGTTCTTTATTCCCATTGGAGTTTTAGTATATACTTCTTTATATTCAAGCTTTAACTAACTTTCCCCCACCCAACTAATTTTAGTTACTTTTAAAACCAAACACCTGCCCTCCAAACATCTATTAGGACAAATGTTATGGGACAGATGTTGAAAAAACAAATGTTAGGGTGGAAATGGCTAGAGCACAGGCACTTGGTTGAACTAAATTTGCACATAAATTAACTAGAGTTAAACTAAAAATTCGCATAAATTAAAAGTTAGTTCAAAACTAAAATTCGACAGTGTTAAGAAACTCTAACATTTGAACAAGAATAAACATTAGTTCAAAACTGAAATTCAACAGTGTTAACCAAATTCTAACAGTCGAACAAATAGGTCAAGGTAATCCAATTTTAACGCGAGAACGAGGAATAGAGCACTAAGTGGCATGTTAGTCCATTACCACAAAGTGATCTATTCCTCGCTCTCTATTCTACATCTACTTTTTTCAGTTTACTTATTTATATTAAAATGTTCAAATTTTACTATGTAGAATGTCCATTCTTTCTCTTCAACTCTTCGATTGTTTTTAGCAATTGTAATAAATATTCGTTAGTTTTCACCAAAGTCTTTAGTTTGCTACATCCAATTTCAATGGAAGGTATTATAAGTTGTAATTTTATAAGTTCAATCTTTTCTTTCTTGCGAATTTCTTTCTTTATTATATTATTCCTTATTTTTGCTGCAGATTTAAACTCCATGTTGTTTCTGCTAAAGCCACAATAATAATAAAAGTCTCTTCAAACAACCTGCATTTATACACATTCCCCCACCACTTTATAATCCCCACTCCTTTCCCCCTCTTCTTTATATGTGGAAGGAAGTATTATAATTAGATTCCTAATATTTCTTTTCCTTTTTCACTACATGGGGGGAAGGGTAATTTGTTATTACACTAGTTGTGCAAGAAAATAGCCGCCAGTGTCCACACCTTGTTCATAGCACTCCATCATAGATTGTGCCCACTGCAACATGCGGTCTCTGTCATTTGGTGTGACAAGGAAAGAATGACTATCACCATACAATATAAAAGAGTCAATTCGTACATAACATCCTAAATTTAACCATTTATTAGCTTCAACTATAAACTTTTCTATTGTATCAAATGGAAATTGTGGATCAATTGCTATAACCTTACGTTCTTCACTAAGTTCAACAGTATAATCATCATCATCCTCACTCTCACTATCATTATTTAAAATGTCTTCAGGTTGTAGAAAAACATCGGAAATTTTGGAAGAATTAATATGGTCATTCACATGAGGAGGCATTTTGAAGTAGGTAATATTGTAAACAGCAGAGACGAAACAACAAGAGCGGCGTGTAGAAGCAAAATGAAGGAATGACCAACGCTCGCTCCGCTTTTATAACAGTATGCAAATGAGGGGTAAGAGCTGACCTTAACCGGTCATCGACCCAAAGGAGTGGGGGAAGTACTTTTCTTACTATTCAAATGGAAGTAGGTTAGTAGGTCACGGGACTTAGAGTGTTAAAAAATAATGGGGGAGAAACACAACGCTATAACGCATTGTGTTTCTCCCCCATTATTTTTTTAGCAACAATTTGGAAAAAACTAAGTGAATTTACTGTTTACGCCCCCACCTTGTAATACGATCCTTTTTATCCCTGAGGAGAAAGTCTTGAGAATCTAAAGTGTTAAATCTCTTCTCTTTACACAAATTCTCACAAACTCTAATTTTATATTTTAAGCCGTTACATTTTGCCAAAATGTGTTGGTGGTCAACAACACTTAGAAAAAAATATTTCAAACCTTTCTTAAGCCTCTCTCCTCTGACGGATATTATTTTAGGATCGTCTTCAACGGTGGGGATTTCTGTCAGTTGTGGTTCAGAAATATGTTTCACGATATGTACACGGCAAAAACTTTCATTTTTAACACATTTCCTCCCACAAGCTGATCCTTTCTTAATTCCCCTAGTGAGCACTTCAGGGCAAGTAGTGGGACGGCTAAATGCCCTACGACGCTCTTCTTGTAATAATTGAAATTGCTCTGAAGGAGCAGGCTTAGGAGCAGGTTTGGGAGTAGGCTTAGTGGATTTAGTTTTATGATAGGTGTGGTCTTCAGGCATAGTAAGTGGTGGGGTAGGAGGCAATGGTGACAGTGGAATGATAGGTGTACTAAGACTATGAAGCAAAGTTTCAAATGAAGGGGTATTAAGACGGGGAGCTGGCTTCTGTGGAGGCGGCATGATGGTTGATGGCGGTGTGGAGTCGTTTGAAAGCGAAGTAGAAGGCGAAGGCGGTGAAAAAATGCTTCGAAGTTTAGAAGTCTTGATAGGCGGAAGAATAGTGCCAGAAGTTGAAGGTTGGGATCCAAGTTGCTTCTTGTACCAGTCAGGAGGATTTTTCAGACGAAGAGTTTTCTTTGGTGCAGTAACAGCCGTAGTAGAAGTTGAAGTAGAAGTTAAAGTAGAAGTTGTAGTTGGCAGAGATGACATGGTTGTGGCTCCAAGTTCGCAGCGTAACGTCTGGAATCAGAATGAAATGTTAGCCGCAGTCGGTGCGTCTTTTATAACAATATGCAAATGAGAGGGGTAGCAGCTGGCCAAGACTGATTATTGACCTGGGAGGTGGGGGAAAAGGGAAAAGAGAAGGTATTTATTTAAAATAATTCGCATAACTTTTGACTAAAATAAAATAACCAAATTCTTCTTTTACCAAAATGTTTGTCTTACATAGACCTTTTCAATGATGTATCGCTTGTCCAAATCCGTCAATCCGTTATCAAGCTATAGCCATTTTAATTTTTCAGGTCATGACCGGTCGTTCACCCGGAGTAGTGGGGGAAGGAGTGGGGGAAGGAATGGGGGTAGGAGTGGGGGAAGGGGGGGGGGGAATCGACTCCATTTTTTCGGGGGGGGGGGAGGGGGGAATCGACTCCATTTTTTCGGGGGGGGGGGGTCATTGACCCTTCCAAAAGTGGGTCAAGGTCATTCAAGATTTATAATGATCCAAGGTGATGGGAACAGTAATACTGTTCCCACCACCCTGTTTGCCTAACGGTTCCCACTCCCAACCCACTAGTTACGTTCTGCAAGGGACATCGACGCAATTTTGTTTGGACCGTCCGGGTCTACCGTAACGGTCCGGTCCGGGTCTACCGTAACCATGAATTCCAAGGGAAACTGGAACACCTAATGCAGAAACGCAACTCTAACCCCACCCAAACTAATCCCACCCATCATATTCCTAAACAAAATGCAAAAAACCTAGTCCGCAATTTTCGGATGTCCCACCCCTTCTAAGTGAAGTTCAACTGAACTTCTGAATTTACAGTTAATCTACCCCCTAACATCTAGCTGAAAGGCAAAACAACGACATAAATTATTAATATCAACACTTAAAACTAACAACACATCATTATTAAAAACCAAATAATTCAACACAACCAAATACCTTCATTATTCTTAAAATTAATACACCTTAATGCTAAACACCTCTTAAAATTAATACACCTTAATGCTAAACCCAACTTATAACTAACATCGCAATGCGCAAATTATTTCTTAAATTAAATACAACTTAAAACTAAACACACACACACACACACACACACACATACCACCTTGCATTAAAAAACGCAACGTAGTAGAAGAAGTTCAAATATATATAGGCCTACTATATATTTGAAACCTCTTGCTGAGTCGCCAACAACCTTTCGCTATGAAAGTTTGTTGACGACTGACGCTAAGATCAGGCTCGTATTGCTCCTCGGATTCTCGAGTAGTGGGGGAAGTTGTTTCACTCCAGTACAGTGTTCAATCCAGTCCAGTTCGCACCAGTGTAAAAGGAAGGCAAAGGAGTGGGGAGCGGCGCATGCGCAACAACACAAATCCAAGGTTTGAGGTTAGAATTATCCATGTGCAGTAGCGCTAAAGTGAGTAATACAGGACTAGGCGCATGCGCATAGCATAGACTCATTCCGATCCGGAGAACTTGTTGCATGCGCAGCAGGTTTGAGGTTAGAATTATCCATGGCAGCTGCCATATTTAGTCTGGTTTCACCACATAAAGTCAACAACCGGTGGTGACCGGCCATTGACCTGGAGGAGTGGGGGAAGGAGTGGGGGAAGGAGTGGGGGAAGGGGGGGGGGCTCCATTTTTTCGGGGGGGGGGAGGGGGGGAGGGGGGGGAGGGGGGGGAGGGGGGGGAGGGGGGGGGGAGGGGAGGGGGGGGGTCATTGACCTTTCCGGTCGGTCATTGACCCCAAGGAGTAGGGATAGACACAGAACCCTACTTCTCTTACTACTCAGGTGAAAGTCGGTCAACCAGTCATTTGCTTGCCATCTGCCGCCATCTGGCTGGAGTTATTGCCTCTATAAAGGTGGGTAGTTTATCGCGCTACAAACATTCATTGCCTCGCATCCGCTCGATCATCATCTCTCGTTAGTTTTATGTTATGACTACTTCACTTACTAGGTTTGAGGTTAGAATTATCCATGGAATAGCCTTCGTAAATTCTAACCTATAAAATTACTACTCTGGCTTTCTGTTTCAATTTCTTTTACACTTCATTTTATATCTCAGTCTTATTTTAACTTCTAAACTTAACACATCGGTTATGATTTTTTTTTTTTTTTTTTTTTTTTTTTGAGGGAGAGGCGGAAAAATGCATTACGCACACAGGTGGCCAGCCTGTAGTGTGGGGCTCCCCTAAAAACGAGTTTACCCACTAAAAAACCTCCTCTACTCTTTAGGAATCTAACCTGGAATTGTTTGTCACATTACGTCAGGCTAGGCCTAAATTTGGCTTACGCCCGTGGGGCTCGCTCCTTATCCAGCCGCTCGATCAAGGGATCTGGGCCACTTCACGGTCCAGATCGGTTTTCTTTTCCAGGAGGATGCCCCGGACGAACTGTGACAAACAATCCCAGTTGCCCTCATCCTCCAAAATCTTTTGGCAGACCGAGTCCACCGAAAATGCACCAAAGATTTGTGTGGCCTCCAGGCGGGGCCCTTCCCAACGGGGACAGCGGAAGAATGTGTGTTCCGCATCGTCGGGAACACCCGGGCAATAAATGCAGTCCGGTGAACCGGTCTTTCCCATACGGTTCAGGTACGACCGAAAATAGCCGTGACCTGTCAAAAATTGGGTCAGGTAGTAGTCCACCTCCCCATGCCGCCGTTCCACCCATGGTTGGACCTGCTTGATAAGTCGCGCAGTCCATCGTCCTCGGGTGTCGTGCTCCCAGCTGTGTTGCCACTGCTGGTAGGTTCGGGAGCGCTCTTCTGTTCTTGCCGTGTCCTTGCCGATCTCGCCTTGTCTCTGATAAATCGCTTTCCTCTCCCCTGCCAAGAGCTTGACAGGGATGACTCCGGCGACCACCAGGACGGCAGGCTCGGACACTGTCCGGTAGGCGGAACACACCCGGAGCGCAGCTTGACGCTGAACCCGGGCGAGTCGCAACCTGGAGCACTCCTTATCTAGAGCGCCTGCCCACACCTCTGCCCCGTAAAGAAGCACGGACTGGACCGCGGACATCAACAGACGTCTTCTGCTGGATCGGGGACCCCCGACATTGGCCATCAGCCTACTAAGGTAAGTCACTACCTTAGCGGCCTTGTCCGCTGTACGGAAGATCTGATCCCTCCAGCTTAACTTGGTGTCCACCATAACCCCGAGGTATTTGGCGGCACGAGTTGATGTGACCACCTCCCTTCCCACTCGAAAAGGGACGACGGTGTCGATCCTCTTCTTCGTAAGAATCACGATCTCCGTCTTACTGAGAGCAAGTGAGAGACCGTGATCGGACATCCAGTTGTTGACCACCCGCATAACTCGGTTCAACTTCAGTTGGGCCAGCTCAACGTTGCGTGCAGCAATGAGAGCTGCGACGTCATCGGCGTACCCAACCAAAGTGGTTTCCTCAGGCATCTCGGACCTCAGGAGGCTGTCATAGGCAACGTTCCAGAGATCCGGGCCGAGTATTGAACCTTGTGCGGCACCAGAAGTGACTTCCATCGTCCGCGTTCCGTCCCTCGTGTCATAAATCAGGCTTCGAGAGCGTAGATAATCCTCGACGAGCCGCAACAGATATGCAGGAATACGAAAGGTGTTGCGAAGCGCATCCAACATATCGACCCACCTCGCCGAGTTGAAGGCATTCTTGACATCAAGCGTAACAAGAAGCACTACTCGGCGGGAGAAATGGTTGTGGCTCTCGGCTCTCTCCACAGCTCTCTGAACTTCGGTGACAGCGTCGATCGTTGACCGTCCCTTTCTGAAGCCGTACTGACGGGGGCATAAGTCCCCGGCAGCTTCCACGGCAGAAGTCAGGCGGGAACGGATCAGCTTCTCGAACAGCTTCCCAGCCGTGTCCAACATGCAGAGAGGCCTGTGGGACGACGGCAGCTCGGGATCACCTTTGCCCTTGCTGATCAGTACAAGCCTGGCTGTTTTCCAGGGAGCCGGAAACACCCCTTCTACCAAACAGGCATTGTACATTCTCAACAACAAGTCAGCGTTGATTAAAAATACTTTCTTTAAAGCCTCACTGGGAATCCCATCCGGGCCAGGAGCCTTGTTGCTCTTCAGGGAGAGAACGGAGGTTTCCAGCTCCTCGAAAGTGAAAAGTGGAACGTCCTCTACCCGTCCGAAGTCAACCGGCGGTCGCTGTGGATGTTCAGGAAACAACGCAGCGACGATCCTCCCCATGGTGGCGCCCTCCATGATGGAAGGTGGAGAGCGGGCGCCGAGTTTCTGTGTTACAAGTTTGTAACCCAGGCCCCACGGGTCGGAATCAACGTCGTCACGAAGTCTCCTCCAGCTATTCGCCTTGCTCCTGTTGATCGCCTGGCGGAGAGATTTTCTCGCAGCTTTATAGGCCTCCGACTTACGAACTCTGTCTGCGGGAATTCTCGCTCTAGTGGCGGCTCGTCTAGTTCTTAAACATGTTCTTCTGAGTTCCGCAATCTCTTCAGTCCACCAGTAAACGGGTTGTTTGTCGCGTCGGGGTTTCCTTCGCGGCATAGACTGGTCGCAGGCCGAGACGATAAGTTCCATCGTGGATGTTACTAGTGCCTCGGCTCCAGCCTCACCAGGATTCCCCTGCGCTCCCCGAGAGATGACTTCGGTGAACTTGACCACGTCCAGTTTGTTGGTGTTCCACCGGCGTGGCCCTTCCCGAGATGCGGAAACTCGACGATTTGCCTGATCATGCAGGTCAAACACGATGTATTGGTGGTCGCTACCCGTGTAGTCCTCGACAACCCTCCAGCCAGAGATCCTCGGAAGGAGCGACTCAGACGCAAAGGTGACGTCAGGGATCGTGCCTCTCTGCCCGGGGCGCCGAAAAGTAGGTGTGTCGCCCTGGTTGAGGACGACAAGACCGGCCCTGGCGATGAAATCCAGGATGTATTTCCCCCGGGAGCTGGTAGAGGGCATTCCCCACTCGACGGCCCTGGCGTTGAAATCGCCACCAACGACGACATGCCCGGTGGTGCCGAGAACGCACTCCTCTAGGCTATCTATCTTGTCGCGAAAGTCCTGGACGGCCTCGTTGGGTGTGAGGTAGCAACTGAAGATAGTCACGTCCCTACACCGAACCCAGACGAATCCTCGGCCGCGCCCGTGACTCCGCACCAAGACATCCTGTGTATTACGCGCCCAAAATGCAGCAGTACCGAGGCTGTCGGAGATCCAAATGTTTGGGTCTCTGTCCCGATACTGTTCGCTGATAAGGAGCGCGTCAGCACCAAGTTCTCGGGCGAGCTGATCTAGAAGGTTATCAGCTCCCCAGGATCTATGAAGATTGGCCTGGAGGATGCGAATTACCGGCCGCTGCCTTTTGCCTGTTCAAGTGCGGCTCTGAAGGCACCGCACTGACCAGACCCGGGTAAGTGACCGAGGGCACTGGAGCCTGAATCCTTGCAGAGGAAGCAGGATGGGCTCGAGGAACATTCCTTGCGTTTGTGGCCCTGGCCTCCACACTGGAAGCAGTTGGCACTCCTGTCGGGCCCGTTACAGTTTCGGGAGGAGTGGCCGAAACCGAGACAGCGGAAGCATCTCGAAACTACCACCCTCCGTTTGAGCCTGCAACTGACCCAACCGACTCTGAGGTGCTGAAGGCTAAGCAGCTTATTGGCGTGCTTTTCGCCCATCTCAGCAACAGCCATCCTGAGTTGACTTCGGTTAGGCTTTGTCAGCCATACCCTCACTCCATCAGCCGGTATCTCCGGGAGTGCCACCTGGATCGCACGGGTCACCTCATCTTCGGTGGAGAGGGCATCAAGGTCCCGAATCTCGACCGAACATTTCGGTTCTAGGGCCTTGATGGAGCCTTTGTCCCCAAGTGCAGTCTTGAGGGAAGCGGCAAAACCGATCTTGTCACTCGACTTCCCCAGTTCGAGGAGGACATCCCCGTTCTGGGTTCGCCGAATAGACTTGATAACGGTGTCGGTCTCTTCCGGTTTGGCCTGCGATCTAATCTGACCCAGAACATCAGCAAAAGATCGCCCCCCTAAGGGCTTGATCAAGATTGCCTCCGTCCTGGGCTTCTTAGGCCTGGGTTGTTTAGGCTTTCTGACAGACTTGCCAGAGGCCTCCCCCACCGGGTTTGAGACTTGCGTCCGCTCCACCCTCGACGCACTTTTCGAAGCTGCCTCCACTTGCTTCTGCCTCCTCCTTTCTTTCTTAGACAGGCGCGTCTTCCAGCCCCCCAAAGGTGTTGAGGCAGAGTTTGCTGCCAAGACAGGATTAGCCGCCGGAGCAGGAACCTCTGCAGGAGTAGCCGCTGGAATCGCGACAGCGCCCGGGGCGGATTGAGTAGCCTGGACAGGAGATGTCTGCGATGCCGCAGTGACAAAAACCGGTCTCGGCACTGAGTCCACCTCAACAAGCTCAGGGCTTTCCGGCGAAGAACCGCTCTGCCTCTTCTTTCGCTTTCTGGCTTGAGTCTGGGACTCAGCCAGATGAGCTTGAGGCGAAGCAGACATAACTCGGTTCATAACGTCGCGCTCCTGCTTCACTGCCTTCAGCCTGATCTTCCGGCATTCCTCGATTTCGCCAAGGAAATCCTCGAGTTTTGGAATTCCGTCCTTAATCGCCTTGTTGACGTTCTTCTGAATAAGGAGAGCCTTGGCCATCTCCTTCAAAAGATCGTTCATTTTCTTCAGACATGAGTCTTCCTCCTCGTTGGCATCGTCCTGCTGCTGCCGAAGCATTTGCATCTCGAATGCCGGACGAAGAGGACTCTTCCTGGGAGGAATTCCTTGCATCCCGGCTAGAGGTGTTACCGGCTCAGTCACCCCCATACCCAGCTTAACCTCATCCTTCTCCTTTCCGGTTACGGCCGACGATCCGGCGACACCAGCAGCCTTGAACGGGATCGGCGGAGGGGAGGCTTTAATTCCCCCCGTCGGCGTCCCAGTCTTCGAGGTCGGAGACCTCTGCAGTTTTGAGCTGCGCTTAAAGGCGGCCTGCTCATTCTCCTTTAATTTCGTGTTTTGGTTTTGAAAATCCATACTTTTGTTTCACCAGCGCATCGTGCGGCAAGAGGCGGCCCTTCATTGGCCGGGAGCGGGTACACCCTCGGAGGTCTACCCCCCGTAGGAGATAAGACACCCCTACCCCAGGACTCTGGGGCCCGAAACCTCCGTTTGCCCAGCACCGATACACAAAATGTGCCGGACGTGCTGGGGGTCGCACCGTGGCAATGCAGAGTCCGATCTCTGCATCCATGCCGCACTTCCTGACTAAGGTCCGAAGCGGCTGGCTTCTGACGACACACTGGAGGAGACCATCGGCAGTGCGAGGCACACATCAGTCCCTGCAACACAACAGGGACACTCCCAGGACCCCCCAGCGTGCGCCGGTCGAAAGAAGGTGGAAAGACACCCTTGATTCGGGGTCGAAAACAAGAAGGTGAGCAAGGTTAGCTCAGGAAAGAATAAAGACGGTGAGCTAAGACCTGAAAGATGAGAAGAAAGGCCCTAGCTCGGGAAGAACTGTGAGGAGGGTCTCACAGCTTGGCTCAGGTACCCCGGGGTCGCCAAGAAACACCCGTACAGTGGAAAGCCCACTGCCCACATCGGTTATGATGAGTGCACAATGTTTAAAATTAAAGCTTTTGCGAACACAACACATATTACGAAGTACTTCTAAACCTTCAATTTCAAAGTGTAAAACTAATTTAAATAGAGTTAGAAAGAAGTACAGTTTTAACCCATTATACTCAAAGACTTCGCAGGTTAATGTTGATGATAATGTTATTTACAACATTTTGCATTCTATGTTACAATTCAACAACTTTGAACTTGTTACACCTATCGACTGTGTTCAACAAGTTTTTTTATTTTACCCCTACTATTCCTCATATAAGCGCTGTCACCACAATTCCTACTTCATGCTCCTCTATTCTCTTCAGCTAAGCTAAGGTTTGAGGTTAGACTTATCCATGGCGGCCGCAATGTCTAGTTCAGTTTCACCACATAGAGTCGGCGACCGGTTATTGGTCTAAAGGAGTGGGGGAAGGGGTGGTGGGGAGAAGGTTGCCATTTTATAAGCCCTCTCCCTAGGCGGCGCTTCTCATTCATTCGCCAACTTTTCAAACAATAAACACCTCTCCCATGGCACGAATGGAATTAATTATCCCACTATCACCAACTAGTTCAACTTTGAACTATTTCTGGTGGGTAGTTGGGTAGGCTTTTTTAAAACTTACTCTGGATGACCTTGACATACTTTCCAGGCCCCCAGTTATAACTGTTGAATTTTCAGTTTTGATCTTACTCTTAATTTTTATTCAACTTTTAGAGTTTAGTTAACACAGTTGAATTTTACTTTTCAACTAACTCTTAATTCATGCCCGATTCTACTTCAAATTCAGGGCATATGCTCTCGCCATCTGCACCCTGCAGCTGCCCTGGCAGCTGACACCATCTGACCCCTGCAGCTGTCCTGGCAGCTGACGTCACTTCCGGTTTAGAAGTGGCTTTTTCCCACACTACTTATGGCTAAAGCTGAGAAAGATAAAAATCTGAAGAAAACAAAGAGAAACAAACTTCTTAAGTATCAACATTCCTTACATTAGTAAGGTATAATTTTTTAAAACTCCATTTGGATGACCTTGAAATTACCCCCACCACTTTTCACAGTACATATAACTTGCTATTCAACACTATACACTCTTATTCTTTCACTGGACTCCGCAGCGTCAACATGGAAGAGCAAAAATACAAGTACAAAACCTCGTTACTGTTGTGAACAACAATGTACAGATTTAGGACCAATGATGGTGGATGGGTTAGCTTGTACTAAATGTGAATTCTTCGGATCTTGTTATTTGCAAATGCAAAACAAAACAACTACCGCCACCGGAATTGCGAACTTTCAAATTTTACAAATCAAGATATTTTCATACATGTTGTCCTCAAAGATGTGTTTCAAAATTTCACCCTCTAGATCTTGCTCATTGTCAACGCACCAAGTCTCATCAAGATGATTTTTGTTACACATATGATAAAAAAGATGTAAATACAGATCAGATTGGTATTCCGATCCTGTAGAACCATCAAATGTGTAATTTCAGTTTTACATTCTTTTTTAAAACTTCAATTGGATGACCTTGAGATTTCCCCCACTACCGGTTGTAATTTTTATATAATATTAAATTCACTTTAAATCATTTCACTTCCAACATTCTAACTAACAACATGGAAGCAAAATTTATCAAGTTTTGAACATATAATAACTGAGAGGGAGGAGATGGAAGAATTGTTTCAAAACTTACTTTCTATCATTGACGAATATCCTATAAGATGGTTCAGAATTTTAGTGTCAATATTTAAATCCTGGTGAATTGTTTTCTTCATCGAGTGAAGAAGATGAAACAACTACTTCGGTTCAAATAATTGAATTAAAAGACGAAGAAGAAGAACTAAACGTTTTATTCAATCATAAGCTCAAGGTTCCCCATATAAAAGCCCCCTCCCTAGACAGCCCCCCTCCCTAGATGCCTGCTCAAGGTCACCATTATATAAGCCCCCTCCCTATGCGCCGATCCTCATTCCATCAACGACTCTCCAACAATGAACAACTCTCCATTGGCCCGAATGAATTCTAGTTTTGAAATAAACTCTAAAGATAGAGTTACAAGACATTTTTAATAATTTTACAAGAACTTGTTAGATAATTTTACAACCCATCAAAATGAATTTGGGAAATAACATACGATTGTCCTATTTGTGATAAGGTTGGAAAGTTTAGACGAAGACAATTTACTAAATCTAACTCCTGCACCATCTGACACTACTGATGGTAATAATGAAGAGCAACGTCTCTCCCCCACCGGTTCTTTGTATTTCATCCCTTCCCCCCCACCACTTCTTTATTTAACTAACATTTCTCCTTTTACTTCTCATTCCGTCTTCGACTTCTGAACTATCAACATCACTTGTTTTAAAATTTCAAACACTAACACAATCATGATGGATATGATGGATGAAGTTCCCTTCGTAACTAGAATGGAAGAGGATAAATTGAAATTGGAAATTAAACGATTAGAAATGGAACAGGAAAACCAACTCGAAATGTTACATTTGTTCAAGCTTTTCAAATACATCATCTGGGGACTATGCATTTACCTCTCATCGTCGTCGGTGTTTGCATTTACAACTCTGTAATTCATCACAAAAGTTCAACTTGTTTAAACTCTGCTGTTGCACATTAATTGTATGTTCACTTAATAAATTCAAAAGTTACTTCAACCTATCCTACTATCACCAACTAGTTCAACTTAGAACTATTTCTGGTGGTAGTTGGGTAGGCTTTTTTAAAACTTACTCTGGATGACCTTGACATACTTTCCAGATCCCATTTATAAATTTGAATTTCAGTTTTAAACTAACTTTTAATTTTGTTCAACTATTAAGAGTTTTGTTAACACCGTCAAATTTCAGTTTTCAACTAACTTTTAATTTATGTACACTTTTAGTTCAACCCTAGTTACTTTATTCGCAAATTCAGTTCAACCGACCACCAACGCTATCGCCATCTCCACCCCAATATTTCAACATTTCTGCCCCCAACACTTGCCCAAACATCTGCCCATAGGGGCAGCTGCCCGGACATCTGTTCGGTTTTAAAATATAAAAGAAAGGTAAAGGAGTGGGGGTGGCGCATGCTCACCAATGCAAAACTAAGGTTTGAGGTTAGAATTATCCATGGCGGCCGCCATGTCTGGTTCAGTTTTACCACAGATAGAGTCGGCGACCGGTTATTGGTCTAAAGGAGTGGGGGAAGGGGTGGTAGGGGAAGGTTGCCATTTTATAAGCCCTCTCCCTAGGCGGCGCTTCTCATTCGATCGCCAACTTTCAAACGATAAACACCTCTCCCATGGCACCGAATCAATTATCCCCGCTATCACCAACTACTTCAACTTAAAACTATTTCTGGTGATAGTTGGATAGAATTTTTAAAAACTTACTCTGGATGACCTTGACATATTTTCCACATCCCAGTTATAAGATTTGAATTTCAATTTTCAACTAACTCTTAATTTTTCTTCAACTGTTAGAGTTTCGTCAACACCGACGAATTTCAATTTTGAACTAACTTTTAATTTTAAGCGCAAATTCACTTCACCCTAACGCCAACACTATCGCCATCTCCACCCCAACATATATGGCATAACATATAACTACAGCATCTCATATATACCCTCTAACCCCCACCGGAAGCTATGTGACATAGCAGCTGGCGCCAGCTGCCACGTCACGTGGCTCGGGGGGCACGTGGCCGATTTAAAAAGTGGCCAAATCCCACTACTCTATCGATTTGTTATATTTTCTGGTAACTTGTTGGCTGACAGCACTAGCTGTTTATTTTGAATGAGATGAAAGTCTAACAAGACTAACATTCTAAGTGGGCATGTGGCGAAGGGATTATTTTGGCGGCTTCCCCCATATGTGTCTGATTAATCAATCAGAGGTACTGATCAATTTAATATGCACAGAAATTTAAAATTTTATTTTGTGTTCTCTTTTATCATTTCTGTGGGTCTATGTTCAAAAAATGTATTATACATATGAATATTTTTTTGTTACAGATCTGAAAGAAGAATTATTATCAACATATACAGCATCGTCAATCCTCCCCCAATTAATGCGGCCTAATACTTTCTCAAAGAAGAAAGATCATGACAGCAGTGTAAGAAAGTCTTGGCGGCAATCAAGGACTGAAGTCAAAGATGGCTTCATAACTACCTCAGCGACTAGCATTTCGAGCCACTACCACTCACTACTCAGCAGCCAGCATTTTGCTAAACTAGACTAAACGCTCAACTGCAGTAGCTACCACCGCTCGCTGCCTCAACTGCTGGCGAATTGCTAAATTAGACGAAATGTTTGGCTAAGGTTGCCATTACCACTCCATCGCTCTGCCGGCTGATGTTCCCCTAGTCTAGCGATAATGTAATGCTTCGAATTTAATACTGCTTATTATGGCAGAAACCTTTCGGTAGTCTACCGAAATGGTTTTAGCGAAATTTGTTTGGCTAAAGTTACCAGACAAATCGACGTCCCAAATTTAGGAGTTCCGTTTCGTTAAAAGGAGGTGAATTTTCGCCAAAACGCCTAAAAATTTCTTTCAGTGAAAAAACTTTTAAACTATATTTTTAAAACCTTTTCTTAGTAAGCATATATTAACAAACAGGAGGTCCACATTGAATTTCTCAACAAACCGGTGTAAAAAGATTCTTAAAAATTCATTCGTGTCAAAAGAACATAAAATCTCGCGCTATTTCGTGTATTGTAGCGGAACTCCACGGTTCTGTTGAGAAGTTTTTCTAACCGTATCCTAGTGAGCACATTAAATGTAATATGAACCAGCGTACAAAGTTTTAAAAAACTACGCTAGGTAGTTCTATACTTAAAATGCGGATTTTCGTGAATTCCCACAGTTGGGTCCGTTTTCAGGATGTGCTCGGCGAAGTTTGATCTTTGTGTTGTTTTGTTGTTGCTTTTCAAAGCCTGTATATGTTCTTTAAATCGGGATCTAAATGTTTGTCCGGTTTGGCCTATGTACACTTTTTCGCAGTCGGAGCACTTTAATTTATATATCCCTTGATCGGTATATTTTTCATTTTAATTGTCGCTAATATTCGTGGATATTTTTCTACTAATAAAATCAAATGGATTATTCTTGGTTTTAAGTCCTATTTGATATTTGGTATTTTCGAAACGTCTTTCTTACGGATTTGTTAAGTGCGGTATTATAAGGCATACCAAGATATTTATCATTGGATCTTATCTTTCTTGGTTTGATCTTCTTTGTTTCTTGATGTTACTTATGAGTTGGTTCTATTAGATCAGAATTGTATCAATTTTTTGTCGCCAGGTACTTGATTGTTTTTTACTTATCATAATCGATTCGGTTCATCGGTATATCAAGCATTCTATTTATCATTGACCTAAAACCTGATATTTTATACTTAAATTGGTGGTTTGAGTCTAAGGGTATGACAAGATCTATTTGAGTATTCTTTTCTGTAAATCTGAAAAGAGTGCTTATATTCCTTTCAGCGAATTTCCCTATAGGGAATACGCTATTGCGGTAGTAGCCATGGTAAGACCTAAGCCCTGGACCACTTTTACTTTTTCATTTTGAGGTCCCCAGAAGCCAAAAAACACACGTTTCGTTCATTTTTCATATATATGTATAGTATATATATATATATATGAAATATATATATATATGTATACATGAAGTTATATAATATATATATGTGTGTGTGTGTGTGTGTGTGTGTTGTGTGTGTGTCCGTGGTACACGATAACTTTTGAAGCGGACCTCCGATTTTGATAAAATTTGGTATGAAGGTGTAAGACCAGGACTATTTTCATGAGTTCGCGAACCAGCATTGTCGGGTTTATGGGAACGGGGTTTTATGGGGTTTCAAAGGGGTCAAAATTGGGTTTTTGGATCTTAATTTTCAAAATTCATGAATTAAAAAAAAACATTCAAAAGAGCATAAAAAATAAACAATTTAGTAGTATTTTGAGTTTTTAACTTAGCTTAAATGGTTACGGAGAAAAGCCAAAAATAGGTTTTCCATGTTAATCTTATGGGAAATCAAGAAAACCCTATATCTTACCTATTTATTGACATAACTTAATCAAATTTGGTATGCTACATTATTCAGATAGGGTTTAACTTATACTTGCTTACAAAACCCATATGGCGGCAAACCTACATACTCACCCCCATGGGGTTTATGGGGGGAAAATTGTCAGAGTTTGATACAATTTTGTGTTTACATTCACTTAATTATTGATTAACTTAGATTTTCTAACAACACCACATGGCTACAAACCTACATACTCAATCCTATGGTGTCTTTATGGGGGAGAAGTAAACAATCTGAAATTCCATTGGAAATTCGCTGAGTACGCAGGTCTGCTGCGACGGGAGTGTTTAATTTATTGTTAGGTCAAGGTATTTTTTGTTCTTTATTGCATTCTTTTGTAAATTTGATTTTATTTTACAAACTAGTTCAAGTAGGTTGAAAGAGTCTTCACTTTCTTCTTCATTACCTTCAAAGAGGCATATTATGTCGTCAATGTATCTGTACCAGTACTTTTATTTAAGGTTGACATGGATTTGTTCAATTATGAATTTTACCTTATTTCTAACCTATGCATGTATTAATCAGCAAGTAACCCGGAATGGGGTGGACCCATTGCAAGTCCCCTCATTTTGTTGGTAGAAATATAGAATTGAATGAGAAATAATTTTGATAATACAAATTTCAGTTAGATTTAATGATTTCTTTTGTTTCTTGTTTTGATAAAATTTGATTCTTCTCTGAGTCTTCCTTTAATATGTGTAAAGTATCCACTATATGTGTTAAGTGTCCACTAGGGGAATGTTTGAATATTTAATTTATTTAAAATTTATTTAATGTAATTTATTTAATTAAATTAAATTTATTTAATGTAATATTTAATTTATTTTTGTACTGTGATGTCTTTTAGTTTTATTAGGGTTATGTAATTTTGTATTTAATTTTTAGCATGAAAATGGCCTTAAGAGAGCCGAAACATGTTGCTGGATTCAATTATTTAAAATCAATGTTTCCACAAAAACAGGGTACTCAGCTTTATCGATATCTCATAATTGTTATATATATGTATATATATTTTATATGTTAATAGGAAAGTGTTATATATCAATGATATCTTTGTTGACCACATTAATTCATACAAGTTCTTAAGAGTCTACAGTACCAGCCACTTTTAATTTTTATTTTCATAAGACCAATGCTAAATTCCAAAAATTCGCAACTACTTCAATTTTGGTAGCAAACACTTAATTTTAATGACATCATTTTAAAGAAAATTTTGATAATTAGAGCTTTGTGGAATCAACATCACGATTATAGAGTAATTTATGAGGTTGAACTAGACCTACTGAATAAAACGTCCCTTCTCGAATAAAAATGTTGGGAATAATTTCTTGTTTATTGATGAAACAATCAATAATATAAAACTTTTTTCACAAGGCCCTATGTATTATATTTTTATATCATTTTGTATATTTTTGTGAATTTATTTTCTAACATAGTCAGGTAATAAAGAATTTGAATGTCTTTTGTTTATTTATTTTCAAACATCATCAAGTATCAAAGATTGATACTCAAACCTGAAGGATCTTTGTAAATACGACTCCATTTATGGGATTGAAAACATGAGCTAGATAAAATTTTTCCCTATTTTCTAAAGAAGGCGAGGTCTGTTTGAATAGATGAATGAGTTCTGAGAAGTACTCATCAGCGTATATAATTGGGTTTGTTCAGAGACTGGAACCATTCAATGACTGAGATGTAATCATTTGATGGATTACAAAAATTTGAATAATATTCCTCTGGTCAGAGGTGAATTTAAACATTAATTTAATAACAGTAGTGAACAAATGTGGTTTCTGGGCAAAAATCCGCAGTTCAAAAGTTGACTGGTGAGCCGAGCTGGATTAAATGACGCATGTAATTACTGTTGCTAAGTGTTGAATTTAATGCTGTTATTATTGGTGACGGAAGCACTGACGTCATCAGGTAAAATGAACTAATAAAAGAGCAGAGCCTGAAAACATCTCTGTTCACAGTGACGTCAGTAATTTCAAGGTCACTTGATTGAAATATAAAACCCCCACTTTTCAACTGCAAAACTCTGAGATCTGAAGATAGAGTACTTGTTTGATTAAAACATCTTCTTTACAATCATATTTTATTTTTCTCCTCAATCTTACCTTAGATATGTGAGGAAAAGAAGAAAAGGAAAGGAAAATATAAAGTAACGTTATATCTCTTCTTTCTTCTGGGTAAACAAGTGATCATAGTGTTCACCTCCTAATTATGAGGGTGCTAATTCGATACTGAGAATAGTCAGTAGATTTTAAAGGTTCAATTGTGGACCCAATTGCCATTCGTTTGAGGGCTATATCATCTAATAATCATATCAAATAACAGGTCAACTTTAGTAAAAGACCGTTACTTGAAAAGTTCCCCAACAAAAAGAAAAATTCCAAATTCATTGAAACAAATGAAAAAGGAGAAACATTAAAATACTTACTCAAATATAAAAACCAAGCCAAAAATGTTTTTCTATTTTGAAAGTTTACTTGACCCAAGTAAATTTTTAATAATAAACTGCACATGTACAATAAACTTAGAAATTTTCCATTACTGATTCGTAAAAACAAGCTCACGACGATTCAGGATCTGTAATCTGATCACGCCTTCAGTTGTAAGAAATACCTAGAACATAACCTAGAAATACCTAGAACTTTCTTATGTATTAGGTATTTCTCCCCCCTGAAAACGGGATCAGATTCCAGATCCCAAAACTTCGTGAAATTGTTTTTACTAATCAGTGATGGTAAATGGCCACAATAATTTACTTAATAACATAAACTCAACATCACTAACAATGAATTTAAATAACGAAACTAAAACAATTGATATAAAATTAACAGGTAACAATTATTTTATGTTATTTTCATGTAAAAATATAATTTATGGATCTAAGATGTACAGTTATTGTGGCAAGAGGCTGGAGACTTTATATTATATTCATAACGTACAGTATTACTTTTCTTGGTGCCACTCTTGACAATATTTGCTGTTGTGGTTGCAGCCAAACCACAGTGGATCCAGATCCAATTATCTTGCAATACGAAACTTATCCTTCACATACAATTTGCAGCACGTGCGGAATTAGAAGTTCTGTCTGATTATGATAAAATGGATGTTGGAATACATTCTGCTTCGTGTGACAAATTTCAATTGAAAATATTATTTGATAGGATATGTTAATTTAGATTGATAGGTATTAAAAACATGTATTTACAGAACTAGATTTGAGTAGGAATAAAATATAACATTATATTTTCCTCATAACTTAAAATATAACATCCAAAATTATGTCATAAAATAATTAATACTAAGAAAGATTTTTTTTGATGTGGTATTGTTCAGTAAAACTATACAATTTCTCTGTATATAGAAGTAGGCGAGTTATTAATATATCTTCACTAGTTATGGAGAAAACAAAAACAATATGATTTCATGTTTTTTATGGTAAATTAACAAAACCTTCTATTGTCCTTATAATATATTGACGTATCTTGATATAATTTGGTATGTGCATTTATTAGAAAGGGTTTAACTTACATTTGCTTAAAAAGCCCTTATGGTGTCAAACCTACATACTCACCCCCACGGCGCCTATAACAGAATACCATAACTTGATAAAATTTGGTATGTACATTCACTAGATAAAGTTCAGATGGATAAGGACAACTTATATTTACTTACAAAACCTACATGGTGGCAAACCTACATACTCACCCTCATGGTTTTTATGGGGGATAGAAAAAATAACAAAATTCCATTAGAAATTCTCTAAGGAAGCAGGTTTGCTGCAGCGGGGGTATTTGAGTTAATCGTTTAAGTTTTTATATTTATCATTATTATTATTATTTTTAACAAACTTAATATATATTCACTATAGTCACTTCTGGTGCCGCACAAGGTTCAATACTCGGCCCGGATCTCTGGAACGTTGCCTATGACAGCCTCCTGAGGTCCGAGATGCCTGAGGAAACCACTTTGGTTGGGCACGCCGATGACGTCGCAGCTCTCATAGCTGCACGCAACGTTGAGCTGGCCCAACTAAAGTTGAACCGAGTCATGCGTGTGGTCAACACCTGGATGTCAGATCACGGTCTCTCGCTTGCTCTCAGTAAGACGGAGCTTGTGATCCTCACGAAGAAGAGGATCGACACCGTCGTCCCACTCCGAGTGGGAAGGGAGGTGGTCACATCAACTCGTGCCGCAACATACCTTGGGGTTATGGTGGACACCAAGTTAAGCTGGAGGGATCAGATCTTCCGTACGGCGGACAAGGCCGCTAAGGTAGTCACTTACCTTAGTAGGCTGATGGCCAATGTCGGGGGTCCCCGATCCAGCAGAAGACGTCTGTTGATGTCCGCGGTACAGTCCGTGCTCCTTTACGGGGCAGAGGTGTGGGCAGGCGCTCTAGATAAGGAGTGCTACAGGTTGCGACTCGCCCGGGTTCAGCGTCAAGCTGCGCTTCGGGTGTGTTCCGCCCACCGGACAGTGTCCGAGCCTGCCGTCCTGGTGGTCGCCGGAGTCATCCTTGTCAAGCTCTTGGCAGGGGAGAGGAAAGCGATTTATCAGAGACAAGGCGAGATCGACAAGGACACGGCAAGAACAGAAGAGCGCTCCCGAACCTTCCAGCAGTGGCAACACAGCTGGGAGCACGACACCCTAGGACGATGGACTGCGCGACTCATCGAGCAGGTCCAACCATGGGTAAAAAGGCGGCATGGCGAGGTGGGCTACTTCCTCACGCAGTTCCTGACAGGTCACGGCTATTTCAAGTCGTACCTGAACCGGATTGGCAAGACCGGTTCACCGGATTGCATCTACTGCCCGGGCGTTCCCGATGACGCGGAACACACCTTCTTCCGCTGTTCGCGTTGGGAAAGGCCCCACCTGGAGGCCACAAGAAAACTCGGTGTTTTTTCGGTGGACACGGTCTGTCAAAAGATTATGGAGGATGAGGGCAACTGGGATTGTTTGTCACAGTTCGTCCGGGGCATCCTGATGGAAAAGAAAACCGATCTGGACCGCGAAGTGGCCCAGATCCCTTGATCGAGCGGCTGGATAGGAGCGAGCCCCACGGGCGTAAGCCAAATTTAGGCCTAGCCTGACGTAATGTGACAAACAATTCCAGGTTAGATTCCTAAAGAGTAGAGGAGGTTTTTTAGTGGGTAAACCCGTTTTTAGGGGAGCCCCACACTACAGGCTGGCCACCTGTGTGCGTAATGCATTTTTCCGCCTCTCCCTAAAAATATATATATATATATATATATATATATATATATATATATATATATATATATATATATATATATATATATAAGTAGATAGTATCATGTTGGTTCTGGCTCACTTTTGGAGACAATTAAAAATCAAACAAATTTCACAGTTTTTTAATACAATTATGCAATATTTTTGCCATTTTTTGGCCAATTTCCAGCTTTTGTCAAATTATCATAAAAAATATGCAATTTTAATGAAATTTTTAACAAATATGCCTAAAATTTTCTACAAAATAAAATTTTTTTAAAAACAAGTAAAATTATCACATTTTATAAGTATTTTTTCAATAAAATCAATAGTTGGCTTTTCATAAGGTAATTTAAGTTTTCTGTAGTATTTTTTCAATAAAATTTACTAAGATAGTAATAATATATTCTAATTAATTTCAGTAATATCATTTTTGATTATATTATATTCAAGTAATTTTTCAGATACAATAATAATATAACAATTTGTTTTACTAGTAGCTACTATATCATAATCAAAATCTGCATTAATAATAATATCATTTTTTGAACTTGAAATATTTGTTGGATTTTTTGTAGTATCAATTACATAAATTGGTCTATTTTCTAGAAATTCTGTTGGACTATAATACATTTTACTACTAATATAATAAACTTTTTTATAATCTTGATACATTTCATACATAATTCTAAATTTTTCATTATTTATATCAAAATTTTCCAATTCATCAGGGTAATAATGACCATTTAGTTTTACTCTTATATTTTTTACATACATACTATCAAATTTAGAAGTATCAAATAACTGATCATTTGTTCTTGATTTTTGAAATCCAATTATAATAAATTTTGGATTATAAATATTTCTATAGATATTTGTTATATCAAAACTTAAATTCTTTCCTGTAATATTTTTTTGTTCAATGCATTGCCAATGATTAAAATGAAAATTTACTTTTTCAAATTTGCTTAGTTCATTAATTAATTGAATTTTACTTGTTGTTTTGTATTCAATTATAGGAACTCTAATAAAAAATTCATCAATTGTTATTTTACCTTCAGTTGGTAATGTAGCATTATCATAAGATCCATCAGCCTTTTTAGTTTTCCATCTAAAAATTGCATCATTATCTTCTGATCTAATAAATTTTATATTAAAACCACCTTTATATATTGGAATATTTACATTTTCAAAAAATCCTAATCCAAAATGAGATAAATTACCAATTGCTTCAAATTTATTTTTAAAATTTGATTCAAAACCATTATTTATTTGATTTATTTCTGATTTTGAATAAGTTATAGTGCCTTTAATTGTACTTAATAGACCAGGGTATTCAATTTCATCAATCAATTTATTATGTTTTCTAACTTCAATTTTTGAAAATAAAAATGGAACAAAATTATCAATTAATTTTATATTAGCACCATTATCATATGCATTTCCATCAGATTTAGTCAATTTACCAGATATATAAAATTGAAATTTAGAAGTACAAAATCCATCTCCAAAATCTATATTAAATTCAGTTTTTTTATTAGGTTCATTTAAATGTAATTTAGATAATGGATAGAAATTTTTGTATTCAGCTCTTTCAATATCATTTACATATTTTTTGTAATCAGCCATTTATTAAGGATAAATTTTTTAAATCAAAAGCTTTTTTAAAACAAGTAAAATTTTTATAATTTTATGATGTCAAATTTTATTTATGTATCAATTTCATTTTTACTTTTAAAATATTCAATTTCAGTAGCATGATCAAGTATAAATTTTGCTGATATTTTTTGATGTTCTAAAATTAATTCCCAATTTAATGTAAATGCATAATCATGAATGAAATATTCAGTTAAATCTTGATATTTACAAATCAAATCAATATAATCTTTTAATTGATAATTTATGAATTCAGTAATAAAATCTATAGTTAAATTTTGATGTTGAGCAATTTTTTGCCAATTTAATTTATTTTGAAACAATCTCATCATATTAATACTCAACTCATATTTTTCAGAAATATCATCCCAATCATCTTTGTTTAATTGATTTTGGTTTCTGATAATGAATAAATCAAATGAACTGTATAGAGCCATTTATTAGGGAGAAAATTTTGTAAAACAACTTTTCTTTGAATTACAAATACAACATTTTGATTTAATTACATTTATATTTTTCAATTTTATTATCTGAATATCTTTAGAATTAGTTTTTTGTTTACATTTAAGACAATAAATCAACTCCATTTATATAAAATAATTATTGTAATTTATCTATATCATCTTTAATTAGTATTATTTCAGCATTTAATTCTTTTATGGATTCATTGACTCCATCAAATAGAAATTTTAGTTCTTTTTCTAATTTTTCTTCTAAATTTTCAACATATTTTCCAATATTAATTAAAAAGTCTGTTATTTTATTTAAATCCTTTTTAGTTTCTGAATGATCATTACCAATTTTAATAATTGAATCTAAAACTTCATCTAATTCTGATTTTATTACAACATCATATTTATTTATACTTGGTTTAACATTAACAATTCTTTTACCATTAATACTTATATAATTTTTTGATAAACCAATAGCATTTACTAGATTTTCAGTCTTTTTTACATGACTTTTAAAACTTTTACTAAAATTATTAAAAAATATATTTAATTTAGAATTTATATAATCTTCTTTAATATTAATTGGATGTTTTTTCTGTCTTCCAAACAGATCAAATATATTTTGTGAATCCATATTTATTAAGGATTAATTTATTTATTATATTATCAAATTTTTTATTATTATTTAATTCATTTAATATAAAAATACATAAATGACCACAAATTGGTGGATCATTATAATTTTGAATTTGATTATCATTATAAAATATATTATCTTTTCCTAAATATTTAACTAATTCTATTGGTGGTTTATTAACTATATTTCCATATGAATCAAAATAATATTTAATTTTATCTTTTTTATAATAACAAACCCAATGAGTTCCATTTCCATCAAATGAATCTAAATTTATAATTCCACATTCAAATTTATTAACTTTATTAGGTAATATATCTCTCATAAATACACCTCTAAAATATTTTATATTTTTACACAATTTTTCTAATTCACCTAATGTTAGTGGTTCAAAATTTTTTTATAATTTTGTTTCATATATTTTAATGTTTTTTATCTAAACCAGATCCTTCTACATTTTTTAATTCATGATCTAACCAATCAACAAAATTTCTAAATTTAGGAATTATAGATTCTTTTACTACTTTTGCTCCCTTTCTAACATTTGGTGTATAATTTTTAACTATAGGTATATTATCAGCAAAATCTAAAATTTCTTTTAGTAATCCACCATTTTTTATTTCTTTTAATTGATTATATGAAAATTCAAATCTTAATCCTTTATTTAATTTTTTATGTTTATTTAGTTTATTAATTTGTCTTTTAGATAATAATATAATATCTTTTCCATTTTCATTAAATTGATCAATATTAAATTGAATTATAACTGATTTTTTATTTTTAAATGCTAATTTTATTTTTGATTTTTGATTATCTGTCAAGTTTATATTTGTTTTTTCCATTTATTAAGAAAAAAATTTATAGTCTTTTATAATATAGATTAATATAATTAATTTTATTAAAATTTTAATCCTACTTCTAAACCCATACCAAATTTTCTTTTCATCCACATAGCACCTGATGTTGGTAATGCAATTAATCTTTCACCAATTCTATGATCATTTGATGTTACTATATCCCATGCTTTATCTTGTAAAATTTTATCAGCTATTTCATTTCTAGATTTTGTATCTTTATGATCTCTATAAAATAAATCATGTTCTTTAGCAGCTTTATCTAAATCATTTATTCCAGGATCACCTCTTTTTACTCTTTTATTTAATTTAGTTCCAGGCCCTAGATATTGATAACCAGGTACATGTAATTCAAAAGGTAAATTATTTATAACATTATTTAAAATACCTGATCCATCTTTTAATAATGGTGATGAAATATTTGCCAAAATTCTTTTTAAATACTTAATTCCTTCAGGTTTTTCAATTAATTCATCTAATTTATTTGATATAAAGTCTTTAATTGCTTTCTTTTCATTTAAAAAATTATTATTGCCAGCTTTTTCTTGTGCATATATATAATTAATAATATTATCTAATTTATTTAAATCATCTATAAATCTATATTCAATTTTATTTTCTGTATATTGTCTGATTCCTGAACCTTCAATTTCACCTTTTAATTCCCAAATATGTTTAATTAAATTAATATATTTATCACCTTTACTAGATTTTGGTTTCTTACTATTTGGATCATTATTTTTATAAAGTGAATTAGTTTCCCATAAAATTTTTGAATAATTATTTAAATCATCTTGTGTATATAAATTATTATCTGGTTTCTTTTCATAAGTTAACAATCTCCATAATCCATGTGTTCCATTATATTTTTTATCATCAATTATTAAATCATCATTATCAATTACAGTTATTTTATCACCAATCATAAATGATTTTTTATGTTTATTCCAATATAAACCAAATTTATCATCTTTTGTTCTTGGTAAATATTTTTGTGCTAATGGACCAATAATTTTATCTAATGTTTGAGGTGAAATTAAATTTGGGTCAATAAATGTCGATTCTTCTTGAATTATTGGTTGTCTGATTGGTCTAAATGGAGTACTTGAAGGTAAATTTAGTTCTTCAGTTTCTGGTATTGATATATTGGCAAAATTATTAACAATAGGTACCAATTCCATAAGGTTTTTATTTTCATTTAAGACTTCACCAATTTTATTTTCAACTTTACCAATTGCTGATGTTATAGGTTCATATGCTTTTTGTTTAATTTTTTCATAATTATCTTCAATTTTAATTTGATTTTTAAATTCTTTTATTAATTTTTTCTCAATATCATCTAATTTTTTAGCTTCATTAACAGATATTTTATCCATTTATTACAAAGAAAAATTTAGGTTCAAAACAAATCATGTTAACATAAACACAAATCATGTTAACATAAACACAAATCATATTAACACAAAACACAAATTATGTTAACACAAACACAAATTATGTTAACATAAAAACAAATCATGTTAACACAAAACACAAATCATGTTAACACAAAACACAAATCATGTTAACACAAACACAAATCATGTTAACATAAACACTAATTATGTTAAACACAATTTATTTTACTTTATTTCTGTAATTTTCATTAAATATATAAATACTAATGAAATAAATAATACTAATAAAATAAATATTCTATCAATTATTGAATCAAACATACAACAAGCCATTATCATTATTTAATATCAGAAAAATTTTTCATATATTTTCCATCATTTGATTTTTTCAATAAATTAATAGTTAAAAATCCATAGTCTTCTTTCCAACAATCATTACAAATAGTTTTAAATTTATCAAATTTCATATCTGATCCAACAAAATTATTATATATTTTTTTCATATAATGTTCATTTTGTTTAAAGATGCATAACATATTTAAATTATTTCTAATTAATTGCATATCAACTTTTGAATAACATTGTGATAAATAAATACATGATATATTTTTATGTCTACCCGTCATAAAATATTCTTTAATTTTATCTTGTTTTTCTAAAATACAATCATCAAAAACTACTAATGAATTTGGTTTACATTTATTTAGTGGAATCATATCATCACATGAAAAATAAGAAATTTGTTTATTAATATTTGATTCTATATTTTTAAATCTTTTTTGTAATAATTTATAAGATGGTTGTTCTAATGATTTACTAAAAATATATAAATTTGAATATGGAATTAATCTTTTGTAAATAAAATTTAATAATAATGTAGTTTTACCAGATCCACTTGTTCCTATAATTAATAATCTAATAGGTTGATCATTTTTATTATTTTTATCATATGATTCTAATTTTATATTATCTTTGTTTTCTAAAAATTTCTCCATTTAAATAAGATGAAATTATTTAAAATAATTGGTCATTCATCCAAACTAGAATTAAGATTAGAACATCCAATACATTTAGATGGAAAATATAGTATTGGTTTAAGTGGATTTTATTCAGATAATTTTATATCAAATATACCAAATGATTATAAAAACTGTTATGGATATTCTATTAAAGATGAAGATGATAAAATTATAGATCAATATTTTGATATAAATAAAGGAAATTATACAATTGAAGAAATAAAAAATATTTTTATTAATAGTTTAAAAGAATTTAAAAAGAAAATTTAAAAAGAAAATTAATAAATTTGATGAAAATGATTTTATACTGAAAAATGATGGACCATATATTATAATAAAATCTCCTGTTAAAATTATAGTAACAACAATTATAATTGATTTATTAGGATTAGATGATAAAATGATTGAACCAAATGTATTAACAAAAGGAATAAAACTACCAAAAATTAGACCTTTTGATGTTATTGAAATACATTGTAATTTAGTTGATCCTAGTTTTGAAAATCATAAAGATCATTCACATTTACATAAAGAATCAGAAATTCTATATTCATTTTATCCAAATGTTGAATATGGATCAAAAATTAGTGAAAAACCAAATGAAATTGATTATATTCCTTTAAAAAATATAAATAAAATTCAAAATATTGTAATATCTATTCAAGATAGTGATGGAAATCAAATAAATAATGAAAATATTAAAAGTATTGTATATTTAAGATTAAAACAAAATTTGTAATATAAAATTTATCTACATAAATAATAAAAACAATAATTTATTTAATTAACAATAATTTTATATTTAATAATAAATTAATTGTATTTAATAAACAAAATAAACCTTGGTTTAAAAGAAAAGATATTTGTTATATTTTAAAATATAAAAATTCTAGAAAAGTTTTAATTGATAATGTAAAAGAAAAATATATAAAACTTAAAATATATCAAGTGTAACCAACAGTTACATTTACATAATAATGATAAATTAATTTACATAAAAATTATAGGTGTCACAAATTATGACACCCTAGAAATTGATGTACAAACATGTTTTTCAGATGCCCTAAAACAGGGCGTCAATAAAATAGATAATAAAACAATGTTTATTAATGAATCTGGTTTATATTTATTAATTTTAAAATAAAAAAAGTAGAAAACAATAAGGATAGATTAAAATTTATAGATATTTTTAGAGGGGACAATTTGTCCCCCCTATCATATAATGAAAAACATACAAAACTTATTAAAATTAGGTAGGACCCAAAATGGGTCCCATATAAATTAGAATATTTATTTTAAAATTTTTTAAAGGAGGTAACCTTATTATACAATAAAAACTTAAGGGTAACAAAATGTTACCCTTCTTAAACATTCAAAAATATTCATAAATATAATAAATTATATACAAATTTGAGACCCGTCTTAAAGACGGGTCTTACTTATAATGATAATAAAGTAAAATTTATAGATATTTTTATGTTAGATATTCAATAAATTATTGAATATATTTAAATTTATTAAAGAAAATATTTAAAAATATACATAAAATTATAGTATAAATTCAATATCATATGGTTATAAATTATTAATATAATTTTGATCATTTTCTTTAAAACTTTCTTTAACATAATTTTTTATTATATTTATAAATGGTTCTATTATAAAATTAAACTTATAATGATATACAAAATAATTTTTATATTTAAAAAGATATATTAAAAATTTATTTGATATTTTAGTTTTAAATAAATATAATTTTATATCAAAATCATTATTTATTAATTCTTTTGGAACAATTAAAATTTCCATTTATTTATAATTATTTTTATACCCCCAAGGTAATGTATCAATTTTATTTTCACAAATAAATCTTTTGTCATCTCTATTACTTAAAGCTAATTTATTTATTGTAATTGTATATAGTTCATGTTTAAAACTTCTAATACAAGTCATTTCTCTATATTGTTCTTGATCATCAAATAAACATTTCTTAAAATCATCCATATGTAATGTTTTATCAACAACACTTTTCTTAATACCTTTACATTTTACAGGATTTTTATTATTAAATTCATAACTATATAATTTTGATCTTAAACCACAATATTCTTCTAATATTTCACCATTTAACTCATCTTTAAATTTACCAATTATTTTTTTATTCTTTTCACTATAGCATTCATGTTCTTTCTTATAATCACTTGTATCAAATTCATTAATATTTTCTTTAATAATTTTATATGGATCCTTTTTAAATTCTATAAAATAACTGTCTGTATCCATATATAATAACCTTATATTTGGATCAAACTTCTTTAATTTTTCATAATAAAATTGATACATATGTAATTTTGATAAATCAAGTACTGAAAATCCTATATAGATTGGTTTATCAAACTTAACCTTTTCTTTTATCATATGTGAAGCAATACAGTCTTTATCAAATATACTAAATGTTTTAAAATTAGGTTTTTTTGCTTGTTTTAATGAAAACTTTTCATCACCTAATTTAATATCACATCTATTTCTAACATTTTCCATAGTTTTTCCAAAAACACTATTATTCATCAATTTAAAAAAGTCTTTTTCAAAATCTGATGTTGATTTGGATCTTAATTTGGTATTTAATTCAATATTTTTTTTCATATAATCATCTTGATCAAATGCTATAACTCTATTAACTTTCTTTAATTTTAATCCTTTTCGTAGATAATATTTTAAGTTTCTTGAATGAATAACATAATCTTTTTTATCAAATAATGTTGTGCAAAGCTTATTATTATAATGTTCAGGTGCTAATGGTAAATCTTTATGGTCATCATGTAATTCAATAGGATATTCTAAATCAACATCTAATATATATCCATATTCAGCATTTTCATCTAATTCTAATATTGTTTCTTCCCATTCATTTAATGTATATGCATTAGGATTCATCCATGTTATATCTTTATAAGGTAATTTTTGACTTAAAGCCCATCCATATAAATTATTTGCATCTACATATAACATATAATTTTCAGGTTTTGTTTTATCATACTTTTTTGTATATTTATTGTTTGCTTTACAATATCTAGTTATACATTGTGAAATACCACCTCTAATACCTTTTTCAATCATTAAATACATATTATAATCACTTATTAATTCTAGTTTAATTTTTGTTAATTTTAACATAGAATCCCAAGCTAATGATGGTGATGTTAGATAATGTGCTGGATCTAATTGATAATTTTTCAAACAAACAGATCTAAAATTTTCAAATATATCAGCTAATAAAAGAACATCTTGAATATTATATAAATCTGAATAATTACCTAATGTTTTTATTTTTAATTTATTCCAAACTTTTATATAATGTTTATAATCATCATCACTTATATTTTCATTAGTTAAACAACTATAAAATTGATCTTTTTCTAATATTTTATCATAGTTTAATTTTTCAACATTATCAATAAATTCATATGGAAATACACCTTTAGAAGTTAATATTTTTAATGTTTCATTATCATATTCAATTATATCATTTTCTTTTATAAATTTATTTATATGCTTAAATTCTTTAAGATTTTTAGCTAATTTTTCAATTGATGTAGCCATAAATCTAAATGTATCTACAAATGAGAATTTTATAAATTTTCTAGGTTTAAAATATAGTTCACCTTCAAATTCATAACCATAACCAGAATTTACTGAATAGTTTATATATTTTTCATCTGTATTGGCTAACAAATCAATTTTACCATATTTTTTAGCTAATTCTTTTATAAACAAATGTGTATCATAATTTGAACTATTATGACAGAATATAGGAATATTTTGAGGAAATTTTAGATTTAAATTACAATTTAAATGTGCAGCACCTCTAAATTTTCCTGTTAAATGACAATGATCTCTTACTTTTATTCTTTTATCATTATCAAAACCACTATTTTCACAAATATGACAAATATTTGTTTTCTGATAATTAATTTCTTCTTCATTAGTTAAGTTCATAGGCTTTTTATTTTTTGAATTATATTTTTTAGCTATATATTTTGAAATTTCATCTAAATATTCAAATAATTTATTTGGTACATTTGTTAATTCCTCTTCAGTTTTTGCTCTATAACAAATAGGTTTATACATTTTATTAGTTACTCTAGATACTAAATATATTGTAAATCCATATGGTTTATGTTTTTGAATTTTATTTGTATATGAGCAATTTGGATTATTTTTACAATTATCAATCTTTTCTAATATACTTTCAAAATCCATATAAATTACATATGGATGTTCAAACTTTTTATAATAATTTTTAAAACTTACAGTTTGACCTTTAAATGGCATTATAGGTTTACAAGGTTCTAATAATTTACATATTTCTAAATGATTATTCAAGTCTTTGTTTTTGTAGAAATGAGTTAAACATCTTCTACAAATATATTTTTTATTTGTATTTTTTGTGTTAATTGCTTAGATACTAACTTACTTAAATCTGTAATCAATATATAATGAGAATTGTTATCAATTTTATGGTATAATAAATCAATTTCTAGTTTTGTATTATAACGTTCAGATATTTGTAATGGTACTATCTTTTTATCTTCATCAATTCTATAAATATTTATTGACATTGATGGATAATTATATTTAGAATCAAATGATCTTTTTTCAAATAATTTAATATCTTTCAATGTTATTGGATAATCAAAACCTTTAAAAATATCATCATTTATATATTTTTGGTATTGTTTAACTCTTTCAGCATTTTTGTTTGGTTTATCAATAGCACATCTAATTGCATATATAAAACAATATTCATCTTTATTTTTAAAATTTACACAACATTTTTTATTCTTAATTTCATTTGGTAATTCTATATATGATCCAGCATTTAATGAATTATTTTTAGATAATTTTAGATTTAATTCAACACATCTTTTTAATGACCAACCAGAGCCTTTTGATGGTTGATTTAGTTGTTCTCTAATTATTAATTTCTTAAATTGATCATCAATAAAATCATCTATATTTAAAATATCTGAACTTTTTATACAAAAATACATATTACTATTTTGAATTTCACCATTTATTAATTTTCTTTCATATTCACATTCTAAAGCCATCTGTCCTTTAATATTTTTGAGTTTTTGTTTTTCTATCAATTTTTTTATTTCATTTCTTTGAGTTTCTAAATAATCATTAATATCTAAATCATCATTTGAATTTGTTAAAATATAATCTTGAAAATATCCTTTTAATGACAAAGCTTCTTGAATATTTATTATATTATCTTTTGGAATTGGTTTATTTTTGAAATAATCATTTAATAATCCAATCAATTCATTTCTAGTTTTAATAACAATTTTAATACTATTTTTAATTGCTAAATTTTGAATATATTTTAATGATCTATATCTTAAATTATTTGGATTTTCTTTAATTTTGTTTAATCTTTTATTTAGTTCATCTCTAGATAAATTTTCATAATTTCTGACAGATAATTTTTTTGCAATTTCATTTAATTTTTCTATATTAAATAATGAATAATTTGTAAGATCAAATGTTTCTTTAATATTTGTCAATTCATCTAAAGTTTTATTTTTATAATTATATATATTATTATTTTTACACCAATGTTTTAATTCAAATATTTTATTATCATATTTTTGTTTATTTAATAAATGTTTAGTTGAGTTATAATGTCTATCATAATTTTTATATAATATATTTTTATTACAATAGGGACAATTAATATTTTTATTTGTTCGTTCCATTTATTAGAAATAATTTTTACTTAGAAATAAAACTCTTAAAAATATGAGAAGTTTTTCCACTTTTTTCTAGGTAATTTATAGTTTAAATTGTAATTTTTCAATCAATAGTCAACTTTTCACAAGTTAATTAAAATTTTCTAGAGTATTTTTTCAATAAAATCAGTAGTCAACTTTTCACAAGTTAATTTAAGTTTTCTAGAGTATTTTTTCAATAAAATCAATAGTCAACTTTTAACAAGTTAATTTAAATTTTCTAGAGTATTTTTTCAATAAAATCAATAGTCAACTTTTTATAAGTCAATTTAAGTTTTCTATAGTATTTTTTCAATAAAATTTAAACTTTTTTAAAACAAGTAAAATTATTATTTTTATCATATTTTTAAATTTTCTAGTTTTGTTATATTTTTGTCATGAATTTTAGTTTCTAAATGTCTTAAATAATTATTAGTCCATTTAATATTTCTTCCACATTCACAAAATTGTGGTTTTAAAAACATTTCTCTAATACATTGTATACAAATTGCATTTTTTCTATCTTTACTATAATGATAATTATTAAAATTTGAAATATCTTTAATTTCTTTACATTTATGACATTGTTTTTCATTTAATTCAATAACTTTAATATTATCATATAATTTTTTATAATACAAATCCTTACATTCTTTACAATAATGATATAACCCATCTTTAGTATTTTTATCTTTATAAAATTTAGATATATCTTTATATAATTTACACCTTAAACATTTCTTTTCCATTTATATAAAATAAAATTTACAAATTGGTTTTTTTCAATTCATATTCATAGAAATTTCCAATAATATCTTCATTATTTTGATCTTTTATACTATAAGTAACAGGATTTGTATTATTAATTTTAGAAATTATAAATATTTCTCTAGACCAATTATTTTTATATTTATTAGAAAATGTTGATTTTTTATTTCCAATTCTAACTCTATCATTTATTTTAAATTTTGATTTGGTTATTATTTTTGGTGGTTTATATTTAAAAACAGTATCTAATAAATCCTTTTCATTATTTTTATTTACTTCAATTGGTTTCATTTTAATTGTTGAATGATATGAGTTATTATATTCTTTAACATTTTTTGGTAAAATATTTATCCATCTATAATTTTTATTAATTTCAAATTGTATTTTCATTTTTTCATTTTGTGTTCTATTATACCTTTCTATTATACTTGATTTTTCTTCATTTTCTGTATGATACAATTTAATATCATATTTATTTAATATTTCTTTGAATTCTTTATTGATAAATTCTAATCCTTTATCTGTATGTAAAAGATTAGGTGATTTATGATTAATTTTAATTGCATCCTTAATTATTTCTTCAAATGCTCTAGAAACTGTTTTTCCATCTTTTTTCTTTAATGGTTTTGACCAAACATATTTTGAGAAAGTATCTATCACATTTAACATATATTTATAACCATCATTTTCTTTTTCATAATTTTTCATTATAATTAAATCTGCTGCCCATAAATCATCAATACCTAATGTAATTATTTTTCTTTTTAAAAATTTCTTTCTAATTGGAGCATGAATTTCATTTGCTTCAATTATTTGTTCATTTTTAGTTAATTCTTTTTTAATTATAGGTTTAACTTCTTTTTTTAAAATTTTACTTTTATTTGTTTTACAAATTGAACATTTAGTAGCAATTCTATATAATCCATTTTTCATTTCAACAATTTGTGGATTAATATTTTTAGTTTTTTTCTTACATTTGTGACAATGAATTGGTTCATTCATTTATGTATAATTTTTTTTTAAAATAAATGGATATGTGTTATAGATGTCATAATCAAACTAATTTTACTATTATTGGAAATTGTGTAGGATGTAATATATGTAAAAGAATTATTTATGAAAAAAAGATTAAGAGAAAAAGTAATAAGAATAAACATCTTAAACATATTTTAAGAGAATTTAACCATTTTCAACCATATAAAACACAACAATTAATTAATGAATTATATATTTTATGTATTTCCAATCATTTTGAAATAACACCTAAGAATATAAAATTATTTTTAAAACAAAGGAATTATACAAATTGGATATTTTACTATCAATTTTTAAACCAAATATACAATATTGATTTTGAATTGAATAATGAAGATAAAGAAAAAATTACACTATTTTTTAATAAATATTTATGTTTTAAGAAAAGTAATATATCATACAAAAAATTATTACCTATGATTTTTAAATACTTAAATATGGATTTTTGTATAAAACCTAATTATGATAATGACTTTTTAACATATCTATCACAAACAAGTTTGTGATATTTTTTCCTATATAAATGGATCTGCTAGAAGAAATTAATAATGTTGGAGAATTAAGATTTAAAGAATATAAACCATTAAAAAGTTTAAATTTAAATGAAAAATATAAAATTGAAAAATTTGAAAGAATTAAAGATAAATATGGATATACAATTATTGTTGAATTAGAAAAATGTAAAGTACATTTACCAAAAAGATTTACTAATGTAATTGATGATAAATCGATTAAAGAATTAAATAAAAAAGATTTACATTTAATTGTCACTGATATTAAAACTTTTGATGATAAAGAAACTGCTTTAGTTAAATTTGAATAATTATTACAATATTATTGATACTAAACCTTAATTTTACTTATTTTAAAAAAATTCAAATTTTATTGAAAAAATACTTATAAAATGTGATAATTTTACTTGTTTTTAAAAAAATTTTATTTTGTAGAAAATTTTAGGCATATTTGTTAAAAATTTCATTAAAATTGCATATTTTTTATGATAATTTGACAAAAGCTGGAAATTGGCCAAAAAATGGCAAAAATATTGCATAATTGTATTAAAAAACTGTGAAATTTGTTTGATTTTTGATTGTCTCCAAAAGTGAGCCAGAACCAACATGATACTATCTACTTATATATATATATATATATATATATATATATATATATATATATATATATATATATATATATATATATATTTATTAAAACATATTGATTTGAATAATTCCGGCCGCGGAAGCTGCTGGGGATTTATGTCGCCTTCAGTACGGCTCTAGAAAGGGACAGTCAACAATCGACGCTATCACAGAAGTTCAGAGAGCTGTCTAGAGAGCCGAGAACCACAACCATTTCTCTCGCCGGATAGTACTTCTTGTAACCCTTGATGTCAAGAATGCCTTTAACTCGGAGAGGTGCATCGATATGTTGGATGCACTTCACAACACCTTTCGCGTTTCTGCATATCTTTTGGGGCTCATTGAGGATTATGTTCGCTCTCGAAGCCTGATGTACGTCAAAAGAGACGGAACGCGGACGATGGAAGTCACTTCTGATGCCGCGAAATGTTCAATACTCGGCCAGGATAGCTGGAACGTTGCCTATGGTGGCCTACTGAAGTCCAAGATGCCTGAGGAAACCACTTTGGTTGGGTACACCGATGACGTCACAGCTCTCATTGGTGCACGCAAAGTGGAGCTGGTCCAACTAAAGTTGAACCGAGTCATGCGTGTGGTCAACACCTGGATGCCCGATCACTGTCTCTCGCTTGTTCTCAGTAAGACGGATATCGTGATCTTCATGCAGAAGAGGATCGACACCTTCGTCCCGTTCCGAGTTAGAAGGATCTCGGCCAAGTACCTCGAGGTTATGGTGGATACCAAGTTCAGCTGGAGGCATCAGATCTTCCGTGCGGCGGACAAGGCCGCTAAGGTAGTCACTTACCTTAGTATGATGATGGCCAATGTCGGGGGTCCCCGATCAAGCAGAAGAAGTCTATTGATGTCCGCGGTCCAGTCCGTGCTTCTTTATGGATCAGAAGTGTGGGCAGGCGCTCTAGATAAAGAGTTCTAGAGATTGTGACTCGCTCGGGTTCAGCGTCAAGCCACGCTCCGGGTGTGTTCTGCCTACCAGACAGTGTCCGAGCCTGCCGTCCCGGTGGTCGCGGGAGTCCTGTCTCGGCAGGAGAGAGGAAGGCGATTTATCAGAGGCAAGGCGAGATCGGCAAGGACATGGCAAGAACAGAAGAGCACTCCCGAACCTTCCAGCAGTGGCAACACAGCTGGGAGCACGACACCCAAGGTCGATGGACTGCGCGACTTATCAAGCAGGTCCAACCATGGGTTGAACGGCGGCATGGGGAGATGGACTACTCCCTGACCCAATTCCTGACAGGTCAAGGCTATTTTCAGTCGTACCTGTACGCAATGGGCAAGACCGGTTCACCGACCTGCCCTGGGCGTTCCCGACGATGCGTAGCACACTTTTTCCCGCTGCCCCCGTTGGGAAAGACGGCCAGAGTTGGAATGGCCTGAGTGACAAAGCCCCGCCTTGGAGGCCACACAAATTTTTTGTTAATTTTCGGTGGACTTGGTCTGCCAAAAGATCTTGGAGGATGAGGGCTGCTGGGATTGTTTGTCACAGTGCGTCCGGGGCATTTTTCCTTAGAAAAAGGTCTGATCTGGACCACTAAGCGGCTTAGATCCCCTGACTGTGCGGATGGTCAAGGAGTGAGCCGCTAAGGTTTGGGCAAGGAATGGGCTTAGGCTAATTTAGGTGTAACCTGATGTAATGTGATAAACATTTCCAGGCTGGATTGCTAAAGAGTAGAGGAGGTTTTTAGGGGGTATACCCGATTTTAATGAAGTCCCTTACTAGAGGCTGGTCCTCTGTGTGCGTAATGCATATTTCCTTCCTCTCCCTAAAAATATACCCATATACAGGGTGTCCAGCTTCGACTGTCTGAATTTTTTCCATGTTGTTCAGCAAGCCAAAATAAACAAAAAAGTTGATATAAATATATGTCCTAAAATGCTTCGTTAACCCGCTAGCCGCCATTTTGTTTTTTGCACTTAATATTTTTTATTTACATAACGGATAAATGGATTGTGTTCATATTTAGCATGGACATTTACTACAACAATGGTTATTAAAAGAAAAAATATTATTTTTTTCCATCACATATTTTCAAAATGGCGGCTATTTTAAATTTTTAACCTCAAATATCTCAAAAACGGTAAATTTTATAAAAACTTTACAAGACACAAAAAGGGTGCAAAATTAAATTATCTAACCAATGATACCAAGTTTGTAATGATCTGACAACAAATAATTAAGTTATTGAGATCTTTCTTCTAAACTAACCTAATTATGCATGCATTATAATGGAAAATCAATGATTTTATACACAAAAATCTCAATAACTTAATTAATTGTTGTCAGATCATTACAAACTTGTTATCATTACAAACTTGGTATTATTGGTTAGATAATTTATTTTTGCAGCTTTTTTGTGTCTTGTAAAATTGTGATAAAATTTACCGTTTTTGAGATATTTGAGGTTAAAAATTTAAAATGGCCGCCATTTTGAAAATATGTGACGGAAAAAATAATATTTTTTATTTTAATAACCATTGTTGTAGTAAAAGTCCATGCAAAATATGAACCCAATCCATTTATCCGTTATGTAAATAAAAATTATTAAGTGTAAAAAACAAAATGGTGGCTAGCGGGTAAACGATGCATTTTAGGACATATATTTATATCAACTTTTTTGTTTATTTTGGCTTGCTGAACAACATGGAAAAGTTTCAGACAGTCGAAGCTGGACACCCTGTATATATTTTTTGGGTGTGTTAAAAATATTAGATTTCTTAAAGAAATTAATAAATATATAAATACATAAATAATAGAAATTTTTATTATTAGACGTACGTCTTAAAAATGGATATAGTACAATAAATTTATAAAAAATAACAACCAAAATAAACGTTTGCATTGTTATACCTATTTTTTAATACATTTTTTAAGTTAATTTTTTTACTTTTAATTATATGTTTAATGAAAGAAATAAAACATTCCAACCTGACAAGACAATTTAATCTAAAGTTAAATTCACAAATGACCTGATGAAGTACGAATTGGGTTAGAAGATGATTTGTTTGATGTCAATAGTTTCCCGATCAAACATCCAATCAACCTGTGGAAGACCATCAAACACTACATGCAAATCCTATTATAGCTTGTTTTATTCATACCGGGTGTCATACAAGTACCGAATTGATCAAATATTTATTTTAGTGAATTTCCTTATAGGCGATACGCTATTATGGTAAAGTGGCAAAAAGATCTAAGCCTGGGACCATGATACTGTTTTGTTTTGAGATCCATAGAAGCCATAAACAACATTCGTTAAAACTTGTATATGTACATATTATAAATGCGAAATATTACTCACTGACTGACCGACTGACTAACTGACTGACTGCCTCATCTCGAAATCTCAGGATCTAACGAACGGATTTAATTAAAACTTTGACCACAGGATCGTCTTGCCTCTTAGGTGCTCGATAAGGAAGGATTACCAAAAAACTCGCAATCCAACCACGGGAATCCACGGAAACCGTGAGTATAGCTCCATAATCACCGAACGGATTTATATAAAACTTTGTACACACGTTCGTCTTACCTACTATCTGGTAGTAAAAAATTCCTGACCCAACAACGAGAATTCGCGAAAAACAGTATTGTTTATATACATTAAACTACCGAACGGATTTTTGTTAAACTTTATACGCAGATTCATATTACATTCAATGTCTCACAAGTAGACGGTTTAAAAAAATTTGCAACTGAATCACGGGTTTCTGTAACAATACTCAAAATACTGCAAGAATATTTGTTTTTAGACACGAACGAATTTCTACAAAACTTTGATCACCGGTTCGTTTTAGTAATTTGGCATGGACGTTACTCTTTGCTAATAGGTGCTCACTAAGAAAGAGTTTTGCAAATATAGTTTTTGAATTCTGCCCCATAGGAACTAAAAATTACTTTAGACCTACAAGGTTGAAATTAGACATGGACGCCCCTCTTTGCTCATAGGTACTCACTAAACTGTTTTGTAAATATGGTGTGACTTGGCCGGTTCTGTTACTTTCGTGACTGACCAGTACTTTGGTAAAAGTAGCCTTTTTAATATGCGAGTCTTTTAAAAAATAACGAATTTGGAGCAACCCCTCATGGGACATGGAGGCGGATCCCCCATCGAGCCGCAGGCGAGTCTATTTATATTTTGTATATACCCTATATTAACACTTTTAGAAAAAGGTTTAAGCACGTTTATCATTATGTCTATTAAAAAGAGGGACAAGGAAAGCATTAAATGATTGGAGAGCGATATCGTTACAAAATGTTATGCTATTTCAAAGTTTTGTAATTTAATTCGTAACTACATTATAAGATATTTTAGTTTTGAATATCCCCTACAGGTTTATTCATATACACATAATGTTGATGCTATGATAATGAAAGAGAATTTGCTAAGTTAAATTAGATTTAAAATATTATGAAGTAAACTTCTTCTCACTTAGTTGGCAAACTCTCCTACGTAAGCATCTATTTTGCAACACGTCTCTGAAAAATTCAAATATTGTTTTTATATTATCAAAAGCATTCTAGTAAAGATATTTCTCATCGTATGCTAACAGAACTTTAAGGATTTACATTAAGATGAGTAGAATGATTTGCCTCGTACTTCGAGTAGGGCTGCCAGTATTGCAGCACTAAATCTGTCTAATAATAGGTACTATATTTATTTCCCTGTCAGGTTGTGATATATATGTACTCGATTTGGCACTCTTGAAGTGTACGAAAATGTATATCATAAATCTTATATATTATTGATTACATACTACATAACACAATCTTTTATTTACAGTTAAGTTGAAAGTACGGTGATAACAGGAAAATAGTTTTATAGGAAACCAAAAAGTATTGATTTTTTAGTAGTACCCATTGAAAGACATAAAACATATCTATTTCTAATCTTTAAATGAGAGAGTAACAAGAAATACCTGATCTTGTTAATCAAATCTTCGAATTCCAAACCACAAAACAACTGTTTTCAACAGATCTTTCATATCCACAGCTTGTCCTTACCCAACGCAATAAGATCCCGACCCGGCAGACGATGGCGCTGAAGGAGTTGTACAGAGTCCGATGACCAGGACTTTGGGGAATCGAGTGCCATAGGGTGTGAATATTATACGCATGTATATTATTTTTACCTCGTATAGTTTTTTTATGTATTACTTTTATTTTCAAAAATAATTACTTCAAGTGAGGTTTATAAAATGTATATAATTTAGCAGATGCTCCCTATAGCTTTTGTTTAACACTACAATTGACGTTATACGGGGTGTTTGCGAACAACCTGGAAATATTTTGTGTATTTGTTCCTTAGGTCAAGACAATAAAAAAAACATCTTATAAACATATGTCCTAAAATGCTTTGTTAAGCCTCTAGCAACCATTTTGTTTTTTACAAAAAATAGTTTTTTTTTCCGTGACGGATGGTTGTATTAAGTTCATATTTGGTATAAAAATATATGACATCAAAGTAGGGGGACTTGGGGCTGCATACGCCTGCTGTGGGATATGTGGGATAATTTATGCAAGCCCCCCCCCCCCCCCGAGACCACCCAAGTTACTGACCCCCCCCCCCCCCCCCGAGGCCACCCAAATTGCTGACCCCCCCCCCCCGAATTAGTTTTTTTTTTTTTTTTTTTTTTTTTTTTTTTTACAAAATATTAACTTAAAACTAAAAGGATTGGGTTCAACAGCACGTTTAATCATCATATTCGTTATATTCTTCATGTTTCTCAGTCTTCACCTCCGTCTGGATAGTACCTCCACTCTTTAGCTCATTCTCGGCGGCTTCAAGTTGTTGGGTAATCGCCATCTGGCATTGAAGTTCAAAATCATCTCGCGGTACAGAACCGCAAATATCCATCTGAGCTAACCAGAGTCGCCTGAGGTTCTTTTCCTTTTCCTCGACAGCTTCGACGGCCGCATGTAACTCCTCCTCTGTAATAGAGGAGTTCCACAAATGCTGTTCATCGGTTTTGTCGACAACCTTCTTCTCGGACTCCATAGTGCTATCTGACCAAAATCTGTGGCCGCAGCAGGTAGGAGTGGGGGAGCAGGACGTTATTTTCCCGCCAGGTAATACAAACTCTAGACCACCCACGGTGTAAAGGTACCGACCCTCGGCCAGGTGCGACATTCCTTAGATAGGGGAGCCGGTACAATAGGCCGACCACACCCCTGCGTGGGAGCGTCCGCCCGGCGACGTTACACAATAGCGCGTCTTATATTACCCGTCACCCCACGCAGCTGCGCGTCCCTTCACCGACCGTCACCTCACAGTCGTTATATAACCAAACCGAGCGTCGGCCATTTTCTACACTCCCCGGCATCAGTAGTTGCCTAGCTGCCGTAGTGACCGGACGTTCCTGCACTTCGTTCCGCTTGCGCCTCTGTCTACGCCAGTGTCTTCTTTGGATACTTCTTACTTCAAATGTAAGTATTATTTCTAATTTACAATAACTAGTTATAATTAAATATAGTTTTTTTTTTTTTTTTTCTTTTTATTACGTTTCTGTAATTTTGACTTGGTCAAGAAACTTAAGGAGTATGATGGCAATAGTTTTCACTACATCATACACATATGTGAATAAATATTTTAATTTTCTAAAACTTTTAACAAATAGTAGATTAGTTTTATTCCATATAAACTATGGCTCGTAGCGTTGAGTAGAATGTTCATACTCAAATTCTCAATCATACTTATATTTTCATTTATTTTGTTTATTATTTTAAATTTTTATTTATTTTATTTTTATTTTATAAAACTTAAAAAATAGTAGATGGGTTTGGTCCATCCTGGGCTATCTTTTCGTAGCGCAAATCGTTTAAACATCTACCACATTTATTCATATAGCATGTAAATTATAATAAATAAATTGAGTTATTAAAACGTTTCATTAGGCTAGTAACGTATTTAGAGACTTTTTTAATTTTCTAAAACTTTTAACAAATAGTAGATTAGTTTTGTTCCATATAGACTATGGCTCGTAGCGTTGAGTAGAATGTTCATACTCAAATTCTCAATCATACTTATATTTCCATTTATTTTATTTATTATTTTAAATTTTTATTTATTTTATTTTTATTTTATAAAACTTAAAAAATAGTAGATGGGTTTGGTCCATCCTGGACTGTCTTTTCGTAGCGCAAATCGTTTAAACATCTACCACATTTATTCATATAGCATGTAAATTATAATAAATAAATTGAGTTATTAAAACGTTTGATTAGGCTAGTAACGTATTTAGAGACTTTATATTCAACAAAATGCGTATTCACAATTAGAGCAGTTTTGAAGAGTTTATTTAGGACTTAAACGTTCAAACTTATTTATATTTTAATTTGTACTAGTAGTATGGTGATATAGTCGGATTTCATGTGACCCCCCCCCCCCCCGATTCATATTACTCTTAGAATAGTGTCAGAGATCTAATAGTCAATGCTCTTTATTTACAGATCATCATGAACAACGTTGACCGTCGTTTTTCCTGCGTCCACTGCGGCAAAGCCTTCAAAAACAAGTGCCATGTCACCCGACATGTTCGCTCCGCCCACGGCGGAATCGACTTTACGTGTCCGGAGTGCAACAAGGATTTCTCGAGGGAGGATGCTCTGCGCCGTCACATCAACAGTTTTCATCGACCTCAACCGGCAATGAACCCAGCATTTAGACCAGGTTAGTATCTTAAACTTTATATATGTCCACTAAACAGTCAGATGTCTATATACTTCACAATTTCTACTCTTATTCGTACTATGCATAATGATGAGAAATAAATCCAATTTAGCATCCGCCCCACTGTAACTAGACTCACTTTTAATCTCAATTTAGTTAAACACTTTGTTGCACACTCACATATCTAACGTAAATCAACATTTTCATTTCTATAACATTTGCGTTTTGATGTACTTTGTGTTTGAAAAGATTTACACCTTTCACTGTGTTTATACATCTAATATAAAAGTTTCTAATCATGTCTGTGCTTTTGTTATAGACTTCGTCCCTACTCCTGCCCCTGCGGAACCACGACCCGGCCCCTCTTCTGCTCCTGACGTCGAGCCCAGACCCGGTCCCTCTAATGCTCCTGACTTTGAGCCTAGGGCCGGACCCTCTTCCGCTCCTGACGTCGAGCAAAGACCGAGTCCACTTCAAGCCCCAGAGCCCGCTGGAGCCCCCACAACAGGTATGTGATTATCCATTACTTTGAAATATTAATTTACAAACTCACCTCAAATAAAATATTCATTCAGACATTTCGTCTACACTAAATGGATTACAGCGTCAAAGGGCTCTATTGTAAAAACCATACAATCTTAATATTAAATGAAACTCAGTCACAATGCAGACATTCACAATGCAGACATTCAGAAAAGTATTATTAACTTTTGTCAATTATATCTTTCATTGAATTCCAATGTGAAATATCTATATTGAATTCCAATGTGAAATATCTATATTAAACGTTGAACTTAAACTTTCATATTGGTTTGAAAACTGAATCTTTTCAGGTTGAGCATTATAATTACACACGAGACTACAATATTTTGTATTTTTTCAGGCCATGCGTGTGACGGGTGTGGCAAAAGCTTCACGAGGAAGTCGAATATGCTGATCCATGCCCGCAAACACTGCAAAGCCCGCCGTGCGGAACAGCAGCCCAGCGGAGTCCAACCACCTTCGCCTGCCCCCTCGTCGCCAGCATCAGTGGCAACATCAAGTGAAGACGACGAGGCGCCTGAGATCCCTGGCGGCTTAGCTCCTGCGGGTTTCGTGGAGATTGAGACGGCGTTCCGTGGGCGACTCAAGACCTACAGCCTAGCAGAGCCCGCGGACGAGTCAATTACCCTGCAGGAGTTCCTTCTGTCGCTCAGGACTCAGGTAACCACACTCATGCGACAAATACTAAATCACACTCATGCCATCAAAGCCAACATCTGGGTCGAATGCGAATTTGTAAATATCCATGGCGATACTTGTAGGCGTGCCTTCAAGACAAAGAATGTCGAAATTCTCCATACGAGTGACATTGATGAAATTTGTCAAGCGTTTATTAATAAAATCTTGTTGGAGAAAGAGACATGCGAGATGAAGGGTTCGGGGTGGAGTTTTGCTAGGGTTTTAGATATGGAAGTGAGAGTCAATGTTTACAGCCCTATCAGAGGTAGCTCCTTCATCCCCCTTCCTCGCGATATCGCCATGAAAAAAGCCGTGGTAAATGTGTTCAACGTTGCGGATGAGCGTTGTTTTGAATACGCAATGCTTTCTAAATTTATTGAAAATGCTCGACGTGACAGGCTTACTGCTAACCATTTCACGGCAGAAGTCAGAGCACGGTCAAACCTAAATTTCGATGGACTGGAATTTCCAGTAAGATTAGATAAAATCCGCACGTTTGAGCGCAACAACCCCGGCGTAAGCATAAATGTGTACGGTTTGGACAAAAAGAAGCAGAAACACCACCAAAACAAAGAAGAGCACTATGTTTTCCCCCTTCGCGTCGTGGATCAAGAGCTACCGAACCACTTCGATCTGCTATTCCTAACTGATGAACGAACCACCCACTACACTTACATCTCAGACTTTGAGAGACTAGTTGTTAGGCAAATAACACTAGGTCATCGAAGACTATTCATGTGCAAGAGATGCTTTGCACATTTTGATAGCCGACCAAACAAACTGGGTCTCACAGGAGAGCAGCGGTTAGAAGAACACAAGCGTTACTGCTCCAAAAACGCGCCATTGAGAACCGATGTTGCGGAAGAAGAGCACATCATGTTCAATCGGCCCGAGCGTACAAAGAGGAGTCGGTTTACGATATATGCTGACTTCGAGAGTATGCTCGTACCCTTTGAGGCTGAAAGGCCCATTCATCCCGCACCAACTGTTCAACCGCCTGCTTGGGACCCAGCAACTAACCGAACGACCGGCCAGCAGCGCGTGGGTGGTTTGCCCAACAATGTTAGGAATGTCCACAGACCGTACGCTTATGCATATTACATTCGCGACGACCTAAGAACAGCCGACGAGGGAGACTGCGATGACGATGACCAGGATTCCAACACCTTCTCCAAGCTGCGAATGTACAGAGGCGAGGATGCTGCGCAACATTTTATCAACGCTGTACGGGATGACGTACGGAAGATTGGCGACATCCTTTACGGCCAACGCATGCCCGGAGACCCACCGCAGTTGACAGAGCAGGAAGAACTCCAATTCCAACGTGCCACTGTCTGTCACATCTGTAAGCGGGAATTCGGCCCTAACGATGGTGAAGATAAAATGAAAGTTAGGGATCACCAACACTCGCCTCCGTACAATTACAGAGGAGCTGCTCATCGTTCGTGCAACCTCCGCTACAGGGAACAGGAGACCGTCAATATGTATTTCCACAACCTTTCCAACTACGACGCTCACTTCATCGTGCGTGAGTTAGGCGTGGACAAGGGAGACGTTGAGGTACTCGCCAACACCGAAGAAAAGTACATCACTTTCTCGAAGCGCTTCAAATATCCGGGCGCTGGCCGGCGGAATAGTATTAAATTACAGTTCGTCGATTCGTACCGCCTTATGTCGAAGGCTTTAGGTACATTGGCGTCGCTTCTGCCGGCCAACAAAATGCACATCACACGCGCCCGGTACCAAGACCAAGAAGACTTTGATTTGCTTCGAAGGAAGGGAATCTTCCCCTACGAGTACGTCACGTCTATGGAAGCACTAAATGACGATCACCTGCCACCTAAAGATGTCTTCGGAGAAAATGTAACCGACGAGGACTACGCACACGCCCAACGCGTATGGAATAAGTTCAACTGCATATCCCTCGGGCAGTACGCAGAGATTTATTTGATGACAGACGTTCTACTGCTCGCCGACGTGTTCGAGGGATTCAGAGACATGTGTATGACGCACTACAACTTGGATCCTGCACATTATCTGACGCTACCTTCATACGCGTGGGACGTAATGCTTCTCAAGACTGGAGTGGTGCTCGATACCTTGCGAGATGTCGACATGTACTTGTTCTTCGAGAAGGGCATCCGAGGTGGACTGACCCAATGCGTCACCAGGCACGTTGTCGCCAACAACAAATACACAAGAGCGGAAGATGGCGGTAACCGAGACGGTCAGGGCGCATCGACAAGTGGAGGTGTCGTAGAATACGACGATGATACATTTTTAATGTATTATGACGCAAATAACCTCTACGGATGGGCCATGTCAGAACCACTAACCTACAAAGATTTTGAGTGGCTGTCGCAGCAGGAAATCGACGACTTGAACATCATGGACATACCGGCAGACGGTGAGTATGGATACGTTTTGGAGGTTGATCTGGAGTACCCAAGAGACCAGGCACTCCACGACAAACATCGCGATCTCCCGTTCTGTCCGGAAGTACGAAAGTCGCCGGCTTACCAGCTGCCCTACTCATCAGAAGACATCATTAATAGCGGAGCAGGACAATCCAGCAAACTAATGGCTACTCTCACGGACAAGGATGAATACGTGATCCACTATCGTTACTTACAACAAGCGATCGAGAATGGACTGCGTGTTCGCCGCGTTCACCGGATTATGCGTTTTAAACAGTCGCCGTGGTTAAAACCGTACGTGATGCTGAATACCGAACTGAGACGGCAGGCCACCAACAAATTTGAAGTAGAAATGTTCAAATTGATGGTCAATGCTGTCTACGGTATGAGTCTCCAGAATGTGAGAAAACACCAAAACATGAAGATCGCCACATCCCGCAAGACATACACGAAGTACGTGGCCAAGGCGAATTTCAATGACCGTATTTGGTACGACGAGAACTTGGCACTACTAAATATGGCGAAAGTACGAGTTGTACTCAACAAGCCAGTCTATGCGGGAATGTGCATTCTGGACCACAGTAAACGGTGGATGTACGGTTTTCACTACGATATGGTAGAAAGGTACGGCATCGAGAATATAAAGATGGCCTACATGGACACAGATGGTATCGTCTACGCCATCCGTACCCTAGACGTCTACCGCGACATGATGACGCACCTGGACGACTTCGACACCAGCAACTATCCCCAGAACCACATGTGCTACGACGGGCGCAACGCTAGGGTTTTGGGGAAATTCAAGGACGAAGTCGGTGGGAGAGTTATTAGGTTATTCGTCGGCTTGATGGCAAAATTATATTGTATGGTATCCGGAGGCTTTACGTGTGCTGTTGGTAACGGAGATGACGACGACTGTGGTGCGCCTCCGCCGATAAAGCGGGCAAAGGGCGTCAACCGCGCCGTAGTTGCAAAGGAACTGTCCGTACAAGATTACCTAGATTGTTTATACAACAAGACTATCAAAAGTACGGACAATCAGAGGTTCCAAAGCAAACACCACATAATCTACACCGTTGTGGTAAGGAAGCGGTCCCTGGCACCATATGATGATAAACGTTACGTAATGCCAGAGGACGGAATAAACACGCTTCCGTGGGGGCACTATGCTATTCCCCCCAGGGCGCCACCGTTACCTCCAGCTCTACCAGCGCCGATGGACGTAGACGACTAGACAGTATAATTTAAGTCGCATGAGTGTGATCGGGTAGGCTCTGTTCGGATCTCGGGAGTGTGTGATGGACTGTGATATGGACTGTTTATGGACTGTGATATGGACTGTTTATGGACTGGTGTGGACTGTGATATGAACTTTTATTTATTTTTGTGGTGTACATTTTCTTGTTGTTGCTTGTATGTAAATTTTATTAATGAATCAAATTCATTTTTGTTGACCATTTTATAATGTTTTATCTTTGATGTCTATTCTATAAATTTTATTATTGTTAAATAATGTATAAAGTTTCTATCCAATGATTCAATATTCCTCCTTTTTCAATACACTTGATGTTAGACTTAAGATTGTTTCAATAAATCTAGTCATTTGTATTGACATACTTGTTTTCATTTTCCAGTTTTACACATAGTAATAAGATCATTCACTGTCAGACTCTTTGCTTTTTAAAAATACTAAGATATCAAACTCTTTTCACTTTGAAAGTAAAATATAAATGACGAGTCTGCACAGAGGTGTACAAATACTTAAACTATCTGACTCTTTTGAAATATCAAGTTACTGGACTCTCTGGTCTTTGAAAGTAAAAATGTAATGTCGAGTCTGCATAAAGGTTAACCTAATAGGCTCTTTTCACTTTGAACTGTTATGTCAAATATGTGCAATGAGTAAACTATCAGACTCTTTTGAAATACTGAGTTACTAGACTCTCTGGTCTTTGAAAGTAAATTATAAATGTCGAGTCTACACAAAGATTAAACTATCTGATTTTTCTAAATGCACTTTGAAATATTGAGCCTGTTAAAAATGATTAACTTACATACTAAAAGGAAATGAAAAGATTGGTGTTTGTTGAGTACTCATTTTTATTACAAGAAAAAAAAATTACATTACAAGACAAATGAAAAAGATTTTTACTTTACAATAAAAAGAAAAATATAAAAAGATTTTTACAAAGAAAATAGCAAAAATTGCTACAAGTGTTTATACAATCTGGTGAATAGTCTTCTGATCATCGCATCATTGTGAGTAGTGGAGGTGTCGTCGAAGAGCTGCACGAAGTCCATCATCCTCATATCATGGTGAGTTCGGTAGTACAGGTAAGTCAGGCAGTAGTGGCCGCAGACTGTGCTGTCATCATCTTGTAGGCGATACTCGTTGTACAGGTAACGACGAGCGTTACGTCTCAGGAATCCTTGGTAGAAGTACAGATGTGGAGGTTGTCCGTAACTGTCGAAGAATTCAATGACATCACTCTTTCGGTCCAGGTAGAATGCAACCCAGTGCGTACCGTCTTCATTGTGTGGATCGGTATTCACAACGATTGCTGTAGACGGGGAGATGCGATGCGGTAGTTGGTCGGCAGCGTAGACCCCATGATTGTGTACTGGCAGAGTCGATAGATATTTCTCAATCTGATTGGTATTCATTCTACGGTGTCGATGCCAACAGCTGCGGTGGTAGTACTTGTTGTAGTGCTCGTAGACGTGTGAAAGCAAGAGCAGAAATATGAACTTGTTTCATCAGTAGATTCCAATTCATCATCAATATTGTTAGTCAAAAACAACCATCCGTGCAATGCGATGCAATTGGACAGTGAGCATCGATGGTTCGGTGATCTGTGATGGCGACATCGCAGCGTGGATTTCGATAGTAGATTGTTGATTGTAGCCAGTGAACCGCATCCGATATCATCCAAGTCGATAACGTTGGTAGTGCAGTGATCAATAACTAAATGTCTGTATATAAAACTCTTCTTTTCCGATCCTTTGACATAGACGGTGTGTCGTTTGGCGATTATCTTTCGTAGTTTTTGTTCCAAGTCGCAGTAGCCGATGTCCCCTTGATCCCACTTTAATCCGTGATAGTGTTTCGATAGCCAATGGGATTCTCGATGTTTATCGATGGTCAGTTCGTCCCTGTTGAATGGCGGTTTGGCGATGTGATGCATCAGTAGTATCCCGCTGTCCACTTCCATAACGCAGACTTCCTTCATTATGTAATCATTGATGTTGTCTTTGAAACTCTGGAAATCAATAATGATGGGAGCGGCCAAATTCCTGCAACGTACTCTGCGTAAGCGATCCATCTCGTACGAGTGCCGGTGAGAGACTAGCCACCAAAGTCGACCATCACGTTGCGGTGTCGATCGATTTCAATTACGTTGTCAAACTCTGCGTACACCAAACAGTTGACAGTCTCGGTTAGCGCGGTGCCGAATCCCAGCTCCATGCGCACGCTGCCATTGCGTACGAGATTCCAGTGGCCGGTATCGCTGGCAGACAGGTCGGGTGTCAGATCAAACACTAGCAAGCAGTAGCCGTTTTCGAAATCTTCTCTGCTGATCACGTTTCCAGCGTCTGAGAAATGGATCCCCGTGCCGCTGAATATTGTGTTGTACGCCATAATGAACTTTGCGCTACCTGCAGGAGAGAACTTGGGTTGGAGTGGTTTGGCCGGCACCTGTTCACCGTCCACGTACAGAGAGAAGTAGTTCAAATCGAAATTCTTGAAATTGTACGGATTCTTTTTGACATCACCGTTGAATGCGGCATTGGTTACCATTCCGACAATCACGCGCTTCGGAACTTGTCCCAGAAATACGTTGTCCAGAGTTTTGCTCCTTATGCCGGAAGCGAGCGTGAAAGATTTCACATCCACTCGTGTGATTGGATACTTAGCGGTGCCGGACTGCAGTATCTTGCTGTGCGCCAACAGTACGGTCGGGCTGACTTTGCATCTTCTAATCCACAGGTTCGCATCGACGATATGCACTTTGTAGTCACCTTCGTGTACCATTATGGAGAATGCATCTTTCGACCTGTTTAACTTGAAGCGTAGCTCGACTCCGTTCAAAAGATATTTATTCTGATTACACATGTCCAAATGCAAATGACCGACCAAATCGATTTCTCGTCCTCCTTTCGTTAGCTTCCGTCGTTTTTCCAATCCATCATTATCGTCTTCGGTGTTTTCCATATGGCCTGAATCATCGGCGTTCCACAGCACGGACGATAGATGCGATTTCCTGGCATCGAATCCGTAGTTCAATACTGTTTCGATGTACGCTCGATATGCGTAAGTGTTATTTTGTGGTGTAACCAATTTTTGATTCATGCACATGTCCACTTGACTGAACAACGAGTGTAGCCAGTTATTTATCGGACCAGCTTTAGTTGCATCATCCGCAGCAATCGCCGCTCCGTCCGCCTTGATTATCGATGCTGTGACTTCCAGCATTGTTTGCGAGAGATCGGTGTACTCTTCGCCATTGCCTGGCACTACAAACTCTATCGGTGAATCGTCCGTCAGTGTGGATATCGGTTTGTATTGAATCCATTTTCCATTTTCGATACTCGTCTGTGTGGGCGGTAGTGAAAACAAGTCCAGCTCCGTCTTGACGCATTCGCATGATCTTTGATGTATGAACGACATGATTAATTAAAAATATCCCTTATTGTCTTTGCTGCTTTCCTTTTATTTTTAACTGCTGCTTTTCTCTTCTTGGACGGCGATGATGACGTCCTTCCTCTAAGGAGTTTAGCCAGAGACTGAGGTGTGACACGCAGTGTGCGACCGCTACTCGATTGTTTCTTGCCGCCACGCATTGCGCGCTTCGCGGAAGTCTTGCGCGTTGCGCGTTTCGCGCCACTCTTACGCGATCCGCGCTTTTTGGATGCAGGCCGCAGACGCTTGACACTGCCACCACCACGGAGAACTCGTTCAATCTTGTCATCGGCCGTGCGTTTCAACGACCCGGTAAACTCTTTCATGCGCTCCTCTGCCGCATCTCTGGGATGTTTCGTACGCAGAGTGACATCACCTAGAAAACCCATTCCGGACTTTAACGCTTCTCTGCCCAATGCTGCAACTCCGCTCTTGATTATCGGAGATACGGTGCGAAACATACCGCCCAAGAAGCTGCCGACTCCATGTCCTCTCTGATAGGCGGCACCGCGAAACACTTTTTCTATCGATCCGCCCGTCTGCGAATGCTGGCGATAGTAGTACGCCATGTACGGATCGTTCGAAGCCATTATTACAGTTAATTATGCAGAGCTCTTCTGAAATGCAGCTTCACGTACGACGTCCCGAACAGGAATGACAGGTTTTGCCCCGTGTGATCCCTGAGGTCGATTTCTACAGTCTCGAATGCACCTTTTGTGATCGGCACGTAATGCGGGCTGGTATAGAGTACAGTCTTATTCGCCCCGTGCATGTAGTCACCTCTGTCAATGTTGATGATTTTCAATAGCGGGGCAGAAGCGTCTCCGATCAACTGTGGCTCAATCAGATCGCAGTACACGTACATGTTAGCTGGAAGCCCCATCGATAGATTCGGTGGCCATGACGCTTTATTGTTTTTCACAATGTCCTTCTGTTGCGGATCGAATCCCAACTGTAAAGCCAGTTTATAGTCTAAATGTATCGCAACCACATCTTCTTTCAGTATTTTTATTTCCACTCTGTCAGCATCTTTGTCATAAGTGAACTCTACGTAATCGATGAGGTCCTTTGCATCATTAATCATATTCAGCAGTTCGGTTATATTCTTGTAGTAACCCATGTCCAGAGTAAACGTGTACTTGTCTGGCTCTTCCATACCTATGGCGGAAAGAATAGTATCCTGTTCGATTATTATAATCTCGTTCTTGCCCACTAATGGAAATGAACATGGATAGTGAGATTCCACCAGAGCCATCTCCCATGCACCTTCCAATCGTATCTGTTTCGAAAGATGCGTAGTGTAGTTTGACACCTTATTGTTGGGGAAATATTCCATAGAACTGTTGCTGGGTAGCGTCAGGAAGAATTGCGAGTTAGACATTTTGTAAGTCTTGCGCTCTCACCCAAGAGTTAAACTCGTCTCCGTAACCTCGCCACTTGACGTAAAAACGCTTACTGGTGCCTCTGCCACGAGTGTCCAGTATTTTGTCAATCTTGAATAGTTGATCACTCCGATAGATTACTTTCTGTAATTCGTGTTCGTAAAACTGGCCGGTCAAAACTTCACCTTTGAGGTCCGCCAGCGTGTACATGGGCAGCGGCATCAGAGTGTTCACTTTACGAATAGTAAACACTTCGTTACTCCAATTGGTCTCGTAGCCTTTGGCGAATGTGCCCTTCTCCTTTGCTATGCGCACTGTGTCACCAATCTTGAGTTTAGGCTTAACACGGCGTGGAATTTTACTGTACATGCGTTGCAGCACCTGTGCTATCGTCCGATCATTTTTCACATCGATGGGACGCAATCCACCACCGAGACTCTTGTGTGCACTGGCATTGTATGCTTTCACCAGTTTGTTCAGTACATCGATATATCGATAAGTGTTTTTGTAAGTCAGGTAACGCCACATGTGAGACTTTAACGTGCGGTTCACGCGTTCCACTACTGCTGCTTTAACATCGGGATTCTGCGTGGTCACATATTTTATTCCGTACTTTTTGAATAATTGTCTGGTCTTGGCGCCGGTAAACTCTGTTCCTTTGTCAGACTGGAGGCAACGTGGAGTTTTAGTCGCTTCTTTGAATATTTCTTCGAATGCCACCGCTACTTCTGCACCTTCCTTTCTCTTCAACGCTTTCACGTACAGACGTTTACTGAACACGTCTATCACGGTCAGTAGGTAAGTGACTCCATCGTTGTATTTACTCAATCCTCGCATATCATTCAAGTCTGCTTGCCACAGTTCGTACGGGCCGAAAACAGAGTACTGATTACGTGGGAAGCGTTTACGGGCCGGCTTGTGTAATGTATAAGTGTCCTGTGATTGTAACCATTCGATTACTTTCGACTTTGAAATATCTCTCTTGCGTGCAGCTCGCACTAGCGGCGCGACACCGCCGAACGCACCGGGCTCGCCGGGGTCGTAGTAGAGACGGTACATGCTCACTTGGTCGGATACGGTTCCCACCTGTCTAGAAAGCCCAACGGCTCCCTGTCCCACTGGTATTCGTCTCTTATGATGGGAGTTGACGCAGCATAGCCGCCAGTCGCAGCTTCTTCAATCGGTGTTTTCGCTAGATAATTATCCACCTCACGTAATGTTCTCTGTAATGATGTCTCACCGCGACGCTCCTTAGCTCCTCGTTTCACTGTCGCCCACGAACGTAGCCGCTCTCGCATCGGTGTTCTGCGCGGTGATGGTGCACTCGGTGAACTGGTCATCCGCAATGATGATTTGAATGTATCATTCAATTCCCGTAACGCTCTGGTATTATTTATAAATTCTAGAGGCACATTCATTTCTTTCAAAGCGGTCATCACTTCCATCCATCCTGGCGGTATACGTTCGGTTATTCGAACTCTCACTATGTTATTCAAAATATCAACTATATTCGCATTCGGTAGTTTTCGACCATCGATAAACACCGAGTAGTTGATATCCCAACTGATTCGACTATCGGGTTTTTTCATAAATCGCAACAGATTGCAAGCATCACTCCTGTATGTCTTTGAGAACATTTCGACAATCTCATCGACTGGCCCTTCCGCTGCACCCCGTGTCATGTGTTGGGCATCATCACCAAATGCCGTATCCACAATTGGAATATTAATCGGCTGGCGATTATTAGAGGCAAAGTGTAAGAAACGTTGCAACGCCTGATTGTACAGTTTCCATTTTTCACTATCGTCTATACTCTTGTTATTCATTATTTTCTGCATCTCCACATCCAGCCCTTCCGTAGTGGACAAATTGCTTGACGGCTTCTCCGATGATGTAGCCTGTAAACGCTCAATAAGCTCTTGCGGGACGACAGCCATCTTCTTTGCGTGCTCCATTATTGATGTGCAGCAGCGGTCGGTCGGAAGTGTAGTTTAACGGTCAACGCTCCGTGACGGAATGAGAGATCTCGCTTTAAGATGTCCTTCACATAAATTCTCACACTTTCGAATGTCTTCTTTCTCACCGGTACGTAGTGCGGATCATTGATGTATGCTGCCTTGTACGTTCCATAATCATCTATCGTGTGTGATATATTGATAATCCTCAATAACTGTGTACGGGCATCGCTTAATATTTGTTCTTCAATCAGATCGCAGTACACGAGCATATGTGATGGTAAACCAAGATTTAAATTAATCGGTCTAGTACTCGTTTGTAAACCTGGTACATTTAACAATTCGTCTCCCCGTACTATTCCCAACTGAAGTCCGATTTTTTGGGAACCAGCCACTCCTTCGGTAGTTCCCAATGTATTTGTTCCGAACGTTACTTTAAGACGCTTTGCTTCGTCAATACTGAATACACTTCCAGTTTTCTTTACACTTTTCAACCCGTTGATGTGTTTCAACAAATCTTCGACTGAAGTGTAGTTTCCGGGATTTGGTTTAACGTCGACGATGAATAATTTCTTTTTGCCTTCTTTTCCCGCAGACTTCTTGTCTTCTTCTTTTCCCGCAGACTTCTTGTCTTCTTCTTCCTTTTTGTAACCAAATATTTTTAGTAGAGCATCGGAGTCTACTGTTGAGAACGAACATGGATAATGCGTTTCTACGAGCGCTACTTCCCAATCGCCACCGTCCAAGCAAATGTAATTCGGTAGTTGTACAGTAAAATCATGTGTGGTATTTTTCGGATAATAATGTGTTGAGGGACCCGTGCCGCTAAGTAAAGTCAAATAAAATGGTTTCGTCTGGACATCCATCTCACTTTCCCAATGCACTACTGACTGCTGCCTGTAACACTGTGCTCAATAGTAATGGAATAAAAACTCCGCCGCCTTTCTGCACTAGATACTTTCGTTTCTGTCCCCAACACTGTCCTTGTCTTACTAAGCACCTCAGAGCCACTTTATGTTTGCTCAACTGGCTTTTAGTCTTACTCGACAGAGGCACGTTCCCACGTAGCACGTTGTAGGCGCACTCGCAGACTGAACGAATGCGACTCTTGTCACAAACCTTTAGCAGTGCCTTGCGTTCCTTGGGTGTTGCGTGTATCAGCGCTCTGAGCAGCGGTGCGTCCTTCTTCAAGCACGACATGATTGCAACTGACTGACTGGCTATTTTTTCTTTGGCAAGTACACGTAGTTTACACGATCCTCGGGGAATATGCAAGTGCGTACTCGCATGTCCTCAGATGTCGACTGTTTCAAGTCCAAAAGCAGATAACCGTGTGCCTGTTTCGTGGCATCACTGTAAGCTTCCTCTATGAACTTTGGGCTGTCTGGATATATCTGCCTGGCTAAATATCTGATTTGTACTCTGTCTCTGGGATTTTTAAAAAATATAATGTAGTGAGCATTTAGTGAGATGTCTCTCTGCCCACGACCCTGATGAAAAAGATTTTGAGTAATGAAAAATACACTGATGTTGCGGTGATGGCAACCCTTCGTGAATAGATCCACCACTCTATCGTCTGCCTCACGCATCATATCGTCAATTATAACCAGTATTGGTTCCTTACCATCATAATCACTCAAGTCTGGTAAACCCTCAATGTGGCTTATTTTGGAATTACTTACATCACCTCCTCCTCCACCACTACCATAATGCCAGTTAATTTTGGCAAATTTTACATCACACATTTCATCTATGTGTTCAATAAACTTGGACACAAAATGTGATTTACCACTACCTGAAGGACCCGCCACAATGGCTGAGAATGGATGTTGCCACTTCAAGCTCATGATCGCTACTGACACTAAAACTAAATATCACACACAATTTGCTTAAAATAAAGGTTTGGGGTTTCATCTTAAAATAAAAGACATTAGTTTATGCTGTAATGTACATGGATTTTTATTGCTTACGAAAGCTATCAAAATTTATAAAGGTTAATTAAATCTTGAGTCTTCTTTTCTTGCTTTACAAAAATTCCAACGGTGTAAATTTACTGCCTGGAAGTGGGCTGCGCTTCATCAGACGTAGGCGATCTCCGAAGCCGCTGTTGTACCGCTCGATGTCGTGATCGCTCAGGACTTGGTTGAAACGCCTGGGCAGGTAGACTCGTAGGAAGAAATCATCGCCGACTTGTCCCTCGAGAATGACGACGACTGTCTCGCCGAATGGAGTGGTCACACGCTCCATCCCGCTGATCGCATAGCTACACTCCTCTCGCAGATCAGACAGGCGGGTGTAGGCCGGAGAGCTGGACTTGCAGGTGTTCAATGATGTCCGCAGGTCCATCGTTACACCAGGTGCGGACTCTGAAGTCATGCTGCTGCTGATGCTCGACATGGTAATGATGAGAGAGTATGGGGATGATGCGACTAGTCGAAGTGGTCTCCAGGCGAAGAATGATGCTCGGTCAGTCCGTTCGTTCGGTTTTTGTTGCCCACGACGCCATCTTGGAATTTTTTATGTGCGCAGGTGTTCAGTGCAGGTGGTCGATGAAACGTGAGAAGGGTCGTCCCGCAGGTGTTCGGCACATTCCACAGTGTCTAGACATCATAAATCTTCTTTTGTTTGCGCAGGTGGTTGATGAAATCTGAGAAGGGTCGTCTCGCAGGTGTCCAATCTTTTGTTTGTGCAGGTGGCCGGATGCAGGTGGTCGATGAAATCTGAGAAGGGTCGTTCCGCTTCTTTTGTTTGTGCAGCTGGTTGATGAATTCTGAGAAGGATCATACCGCTTCTTTTGTTTGTGCAGGTGGTCGAGAAGGGTGGCGGCCATCATGGATTTTTATGAGCGCAGGTGTTCGGCGAGGTCGCATTGCACAGTGTCTAGACGTTGTTCCTACAATGTTTTCTTGGTGGGTCTTCTACGCGCAGCTTGCTTTTTCGGTTTTACCACTGGCTTTTTCGGTTTCTCTACTGTCTTACTGTATCGTGTTACTGTTTGTGTCAAGCCGCTAATCTTCGGTACTCCCGTAGCTTTATCAATCCACATATTCTCCGATTTGTCCACTACCTGGTTGACACTCTCATATAATTCACTGTTCTTGTCTATAAATAAGCCACATCTGTACACCATATCCGAACCGTCATACATTTCCATTTTAAATAGTACTGGTCCGCTGTTTGATGGATTCTGCACCGCGTAAAATTGTCCATTTTCAAGCCACGACACGATGGGACAGTCGTCTGATGGTTTTGGAACCCATCCTGGTTTTGCTGTTTCTTCCACTTTAGGCTTAGTCGTAGGTCTTATCCTCTTCTTAGGTCTCGGTGGTGTTGGTAGAACTGGGATCTGTTCAACTGTAGCGTTGTCGTTCGCAGCGTTGATGTCGGCCATGAATGCGTTCAAGTACTCGTCAATTAATCCGGATGCGCTCATGTCTGTACCGCACGAGTGACTGTGTGAGACTGAGTGAATCGCTTACTTGCAGTGTATGAGGTGATCGATATTTTGTAAAAGCGCGCGTGTTTCAAGGACAGGCGGACGGTTATGTAACTAACGTTGATGACGTGGGTAGCGTTAAGGCGGGAATGGAATTATGTAGATGAGAATACACGAAATATATAAAATAAATGAAAAAAAAAATAAAAAAAAAAATAAAAAAATAAATAAATAAAAAAAAATAAATAAATAAATAAATAATAAAAAAAAAAAGCACCAAACACCTCTACTATTTTGGGGGGGGGGGTCAGCAACTTGGGTGGCCTCGGGGGGGGGGGGGGGCTTGCATAAATTATCCCACATATCCCACAGCAGGCGTATGCAGCCCCAAGTCCCCCTACTCATCAACAAACATCTTCAGGGAATAAATTAATTTTTTTCCAATGTGTATTTTTAAAATGGTTTGCATTAAAAAATTTTAAACTCGAATATATACAACTTATATTTTATCAAAATGTCAAAAATGTCAAATGTCAAAAAGACTTGACCAATAAAATTATCTAACTAATAATACCAAGATTACAGGGATCAAATAAAAAACAATGGAGTTATTGATATTTTTCTGCTGAAAAACATTGATTTTCCTTTATAATTATATATTATTTTATTAGAAAAATCACAGCAACGCCGCCGTTATTGTTTGTCTGATCCTTAAAAACTTGGTATCATTAGTTAGATAATTTTATCTGTCAACCTTTTTTGTACCTAGTAACATTTTCATAAAATTTACCGTTTTCAAGATATTTGAGTTTTAATTAATTAATGGAAGCTGTTTTCAAAAGACACATTGGACAAAAATATTTTTTTCCTCCAAATGGACATTGGTGCCATAAAAGTTCATAATAAATATGAACTTAATACAACCATCCGTCACGGAAATAAAAATTTGTATGTGTAAAAAACAAAATGGAGGCTATTGGCTTAACAAAGCATTTTAGGACATTTATTATAGAATATTTTGTATTGTCCCAACCGAAGGAACAAAATACACATAATAAATCCAGGTTGTTCGGAAACACCGTGTATATTAAGTTATCATTTATGTAATTTGAGAGGTCAACTCGAAGAAATGGTACTAATGTTCACCTCGGTGAAGAGATTCAAGTATTTTAATTTCATTTAAATATAATAATTTTAGGATCAAATGGTTTATTAGGTTACTAAAGCTAATTTATTTTACATTAATCGTAAAATAACGTTAATTTATGTAGATTGTTCTTAAGTTTATCACACCACCTTAAGTTTTGACAACTTTGTATCTTTCAACCATGAAAATACTTATATCCAGGTAAATTTCGTTACTTTGATTTATTACCCTGTATATAGTATACACGAGAGTGTATGTACGTTAGTAAATGTTCAGGAACGAGCAGTGCATGTCAAGGATGAATAATGCAACCATCAAAAGCAGATGTTATGCGTCACAGATGGTGTAGGTGGTCCCGATAAATTATATTGATTTTTGGCAAACTAAAGTCCCTGTATATAGTATACACGAGAGTGTATGTACGTTAGTACATGCTCGTTCAGGAACGAGCAGTGACTGGCATAGACTTGCATAATGCAACTATCAAAAGCAGATGCCATGCGACACTGATGGCTTTGGTGGTCCTGATAAATATACTGAGTGTTGGCAAACCAAAGTCCCTTGGTAACATTCGACCGGGAAAAGTACGTTTTTTGCACGCTCATCTGTTGGAGTAAATTTCTTCTTTTCCTTGGAAACATCTTGTTTCCCTTTTTGTTGTTTTGAATCTATAAACATTAAATTAAACACGTAGTTTGTTATTGTTTCATGAGTATTCTAGGTAAGCATATAACATGAAATGAAAAAAATTAATTAAATATTTTCAATAATACTACTTCAATATAAATTAAATATGATTAAAAACATATTTATCTTAATGATTTTTTATATCATTATATATATATATATATATATATATATATATATATATATATATATATATGGTATTTTAATTTGGACACTTTCAGATATGTATATTTTGTATATTTTGTAAAATTATTTCACTTCATATGGATTTAAATTTTTTTATGTTTTGACTTATGAAAATGAATGTAAAAATAAAAATCGTATATATATGTAACAGCGAAATTCAAACTGAAAGCTATCCCTAAAATATGTTTATCAGGTAGTGCTTGTACTTGCATGAACTTGTATTGTGCTCTTCAGCTTAAATTTCATCATTCAGCTGATTCTCATAACATATGTTTTCAAGGTTAATTTACCTTTTGTTAAAACGTAAAATTCGTAACAGTTAGTTCGTCTAAAGTCAATTATAGAGAATTTATGCATTAATATGCGTGATTTAATGGAATTAGGTTATAATAATCATAAACTCTTAAGGACAAAAATAAACAAATAGAAAACATACTATACGTAACAAAGTATAATACGTACGAAGCTTGAAATTTGAAAAACAAGATCGAATCATCTCATCTTTATTCCCACAAACGATGTAAGCTAATGGGGAGGATCGATTCCAAGCTCGTTTTTATATTTCCGACTCATACTACTAAAACGATTTTGAGTCAAATAACAAAAGCCCGGAAACAGTATGAGGAAAAAAGCTTGAATAAATAGTTTTAATAATATTTTAATTTACAATAATAATCAGTGACAACTAGTTTTCTTAGGGTACACAGTTTGACTTCAATATAGAAATGTAATTTGTACGTAGAAAAATATTTTCGTAACAAATATAGCCCTAAATAGTACAGTTATTTGTACCTTATGGAAATAACGATACTCATCTAAAAGTATAAAATAGAAACTAGAAAATAGAATTGCTAAAATACTTAGACGTTTCCGGACCTTTCATCGTCCTTGTATACAAGGGGTTCATTGGACTCAATTGGTTTATGATGTAAAATAACTTATGATTTTAAAATATGGAAGGAAATGTTGGTGTTAGCATTTTGCTGTAAGTATGATGCTTTCGCACAAACAAATAAAAACTTTGAAATAATTATACCAAAGCTTTATAATATCATACGTTAATGTTTAATTTCCTTCTCAACATTCCAACCTAACATTTTCAAAGGGTTGCATAGCCAATTGATACTTTGAACAGACAGTCAATTGATATTGAGTTACAGAAACACAAATATCAGATTACTCAAAAAAGGTATATTAGAAGTATATTATAAAGTATTATATACTTTAAAGTATATTATATACTTTGAAGAGCCCCTCCGACAAACATTCAAAAGAATATTAAAATTATAAAGCCGTCATAAACGTAGATCCTAATATTGAAAAAGTTTTCCCGCAAACCTATAAAATTTGGATAATATTCCATTAACCCAGTTTATCAATTGGCATTGAGTTGACATTTAGATTGTTATAAGGCTTAGGCGATTAGTCAACACACAGCACGGGATATGAACGCCCGGCACGTTTATCTAATCAATATCAGCTTATCCTGCTGAAATGAGATGTGACTTGATTAAAACTGCATTTGAAGCATCTGGTATTAAATGATTACTTTGTGTCATTATCGTTATTGCATAACCGAAACAGAATAAAAATTCACAATGGAAAATATTAAATATATCTTGATAATGTCTATATTGTGTATAATGTATAATTTGTTTTAAATGAGCTACTTTCCTGAAATATAGAACTATTTACTATTATAACACTTCACAATCAACAACCTTAACACTTTTACTCAATCATTTTTACTTTACTTACATAAATGGTATCACTTTAATTGGCTCGTTGGTCACTTGCGGTATTCAATTCCCACCTCTATTTTTCATATTTCGAATGACTTAAGAGAACGAAATGTTATCAAGATTCCATATCGAGTTTAAGATTATAATTTTTAAGATACTTTGTAAAGTCAAAAGAAAAAGCAAAGCTTAAGTGTGTGTTGGTATGAACATGTAAAAGAAAAACCTCTTATAGTAAGGTACAAGCCTATTGAAAACCCGACCTTAACATGCATCTTTGGCAAAAATAATACTGCTTTAAAATTATGTTACTTAATATCTCTAATGGAGATCAAATAAAACAATATATGAAACTATCTAAACGAATCTCAAATTGATTCCCCACAAATAAGTCTCATGTAATATCATACATTTTTTCATTGCTGCATAAATTCCAAAGGAAATCATTTCATACATATTAATATGCAACAGTTCAAAAGTCAAACATGTTTGTGAATTTTTTTATACTCGTACAAATCCAACAAGACAACCACAAAATTGTAGAAAAATATTTTTATGAATTAAATAAGTTTTGATGACTTCATGAAGAATACCCCGACATGTTACACGACTATTGAAGGTGGCAGACATTTATGGAATAAGACCGTCTTTTTATACTGTTTAAACGTATTAATACTGTTTATAAAAATATGGATCCAATGTTTCGTCCTCCTTCACCGAGCAATAAAGCCAGTATCATGTTCTCAACTGATGAGCAATCAAGTGGTAAAAAATCACAATTATCAGTCACTGACTAATAAAACAAAGTCATTAAAGTGATGGTGTAAATGCTGTGTAAATGCACATAGAATGGTGTAAATTATTTTTAAATTTGAGAGATTGTCAAATGACTACGTTTATAATAATAAGCCATGGTTAATGGCTGTAGGTAAAATTTGCAGGGGTCATAAAAATGTGTCTTTAAAATTACAAAGCTTTGAAATAGTTTATATCAATAGTCAACACATATAACACAAAATATAAGATTATTATCTAAAATTTTCCAAGTGTAAGGTTTTGGTGGATTTACTTTTTTCAATTTATGTTTATGATTGTCACAAGAATGTTCTATTTTCATTTACTTCCCTCATTTATCTAAAATAACACACATGTAAGGTTTAAAAATTTAGCCGTTTTTTCTTTCTGTTAATCAACATGGATTCGAACAAATTCTAAGCCAGTCATAGTACATAATAGTTCCTACTCGTACATACATTATTTGGACTTAGATTCACACTACGAAACTATATTCTGATTACTTTATAGGGCATTCAATAGTTTTTACTCAGATATATGTAAAATAATTGCAAAAAATTCACAGCTTTGTAGTATTTTTTGTTGTTGTTTTGTTTTGTAATTTTTTTCTTTTTAAATAAGATTTTTTACTTTCAATAGTATGCTAATACTATTTCAATAGTATACTATTTCAATAGTTTCTAGTTTCAATAGTATACGTTTAGATTTAATAAATTTTATCATACATGGTGTTCAAAAAATCCTGGGCTGGCTTTATAACTTTGGTATACACTAACGATATTGATATATTTTATATACACTTTGTACATTGAAGATACACTAACGAAAAATTAAACATACTTATAGAATATAGAATACTAGTATAAAAACTTTAAGTTATTCATTTTCTTCCCTAAGGGGTAGCCAACGAGGATTCAGAAGACAAATCTAAGCATGGGTTGATGTGCACATAAAATTAGTCTCATCTAGTAAAAACCGAGACCATAAATTTGAACTAAGATTAATGGATAATTGGTTAAAAATGGTGGGTGATCACACTTAGCAGTAAAATCATAAATCTTTAAGATCAATCGTCTAATACATTAGACCTTTTTGAAGTACGGTGTGTAGCATATACACTCAATAAATTGATCTGAGTTGTAACAGATTTAAATTTGTGTATGACATGGCATACACTAATGCAGTTTTATCCAAGACTCCCTTTAAAGAAGTCGTAGAAAAAACTCACTTGAAGAATGCCCTACAATTCATAATTTTAAGAATACTAGAAATTAGAGAGATTTCCATAAATTCGACCTAAATAGGTTGAGTATGTAAGAAGTTATTCCATTTGAATGTTTTGTTGATATGAAGTTAATGTTAAGTTTAATTGCATGTCATTGTTGAATCGGTTATCAAAGTTTAGTCTATCTCAAATGTTGTTTAGCTGTTCTGTACTAATTGGGACCTTTAATTTTATGTGGATATCAATCCACATTTACATTAAAGATTTTCTTCCGAATCGTCATGTGATATGTCTATCTCTATTAATAAAAATATTTTTAAGATCTGTTAATTTATAACCACCCTTTATTATTAAACGATGTAATTTTAATTTTAATGTGGACGAAATCCAATGATGCGGCTCATAAAACAGTAATTGGTTGCAAAAATATTATCCACCAAAAACATGCTTAGTATGTTAGGAATCCTAAATTACCTACATGGTTGCCAAAAGTTCCTCTCAAACTTCCTGTATGTTTACAACGTTACTCCGGAGCCGGCGATGTAACGGAGGCTTTACACTTGGCTGCCTTGGAAAATTATGTTCTCGCCGACGTCCTGTATGTTTACTGTGTTTTTTTGGAAAATTTTACTTTAAAACTGCTTCTTTTTAAATTTTTTCTTTCAAAAACGCAATTAAAAAATACTAATGTATAAAAAAAATATTGTTAAATGGTTGTTTTAATGGATTTAAAAAAGTATAATTTATGTTAAGTAATGATATTTGAAATTTCTTTAGATTTACTGAGTCACTCATAAAGATTTTGGTTAGCTATAAATACTATGTTTTTCTGCATTTGTTAATTCACAGTTAGGAAAAAATATTTGAATAAAATTTGTATATCCGAGTACATACATTGTGATTTAACCCAGATTTAACATGAAACTCTACGATAAAAAGTTATTAAAGTGATTGTTTTATCGCTGGGCAAAGAATAGTATTAATAATAATAAAAAAATATTTAAAAAAATAATACTTTTGTTAGATAGTATTAAAAACATGCTTTGGATCATATAATAAAGATATATCATTTAGCTTATTACTACAATTATTCGTGAAAATTTTTATTATATAGTGAATCATGTTAAAAATTAATTTTAAATATTATTTATAAGATTATGTTGTTTTTATCATATGAAAGTGTTGAATTAATTTTGAGTTTTTTTAAATGAAAACAAAACGCTTACAATTGAAGGGAATGAATTCCGTGTAATAAATACAATAATAATAAATGTAATAATAATGTGTAATAAATGTAATGATGCATGAACGAAAAATTAACTATATCGTTATAGGACATAGAACACTACTATAAAATACTTTAAGTTATTCCCTCCTTAATGTGCATGAGCAATGGTTGAGTGTTATTGATCAATATTTTAGTGTACAAAACCCTCTGAACCGGCGGTGAAAATAAAATGTGTCATACGTTAATAACTTGGAATTTCAATCAAAAATTGACTTTTGTATTTTATTTAATCGTCTTGGTAGAAAAATTTATTATTTATAAATAAAACTTCTAAAGCTTCCTTCAGCCTCAAAGGAAAATGAACAAAAGATTCATAAATATGGAACACATCATAACGTGGCACAAGTTGTGTCAGTTGAACAGCTGCAATAGCGTAATGTTGAGTTTAGAATCTAAGTTATCGTTATTGATACTTGGCATGCATTGCCATACGAATACTAGCCTTCATATATAACACTTAGTCTAGGGTACGCAAATATAAGGTGTCTTTTGGACCCCAACACATATTTTTAATATTCTAGTGCACATATTAATATAAAAACCTCTGAACCAGTTGTGAAAATAAAATGTGCCATGAGTGCAATAAGTGTATAAATGAGTAAATGTTTATATGATCAAATAAATGTATATATGAGTGAAAATAAAAATGTGTGTAATGAGCATTTTACCATGTGCTTCGTAAAATTTTGAAAACATTTTACTTTGACCTCTTATAGGTACAAAAAATATTTATAGAAAAAAATTAATAATTATAAAATTTACTTAGTTTTTTTACAAAAGACATGCATTTATTTCACAAAAATGAAATTGATTTAGATAAAAATATTTAGTCAAGAATTTTTTTACAAAGGATTTAATCATCTCATGTTTTTTTAAATACATAAAACAAGGAGTAATTTCGTTTTATTGTAAAGGTGGAAAAATAAAAGGTTTTTCTTTTAATACCCATAAAAAAATCATATTTTACAATGGAAAATTTGTTTTATATAGATACTTATATAACTTGTTTGTATTTAGATACTTGTTTGTTATTCAAAAGCCAGCTACTTTTTAAATGTCATTTTGAACTGGGATCTTTGAAAAACACATAAAATGAAAGCAAACTATTTACTTAGCATTGTATGGAAATTTCGCATTTATACGTTTTACGGCTTTTGAGTTCTGCTTCCTTAAAGTCAGCCATGTCACCGATTATGCTGATAAATATTGATATAGCCATAGATGAAGTAGAAATAAAATTAAAATAAAGAAACATGAAATTACAAATTTTATAACGTATAAATTATTTTTAAAGTACAAATATAAATTACAAGGTATACATTGAAATTGTTTTATATTTTTTGTTAATTTTAACTGAAAAGACACATTTATTAATACAGTATAACACTGGGGTCCAGCAGACCCCAGAGCAAGTTGTTTTTTTTTCTGCTGGTATACCAGTAGCAGACTGAGAGTTAGAGTCTACAGTGTAAACTCATAACAGGGTACCAACTGAATTAACATAGGGGTGAAACATCCCTATCGTGTATTTCCAAAGAGACATAACCTCATAATATTCGTTAGGATCTATTAGACCCCATTGTTATACATCTTTATGTATAAATTAAATATACAAAATAGCCTTTGTTAGTAATTGTGTTTATTTCTCCTTGTTAGATGTTTGATATAATTTAAGTTACTTTTTCTCCGTTTTGTGTTTTATGTGCTGACTATTGAGGCAAACTATTTTATCTCTGTTTGGAGGGAGACCTGCTATTAGGACCATCAACAGTTGGTGTTTAAGTCGACTCGTGAAAGGTTTATCTCTGTCTTTTCAAGATACTTTTTAAGTCTTGAGAAAGAGCGAATGGCTTTAAAACTTGCCCTCCTATAATTAATTCTCAAATGGCCAAGCTTGACGTAACTGATCAACGCAGTGTATTTTACTTTGGAAATCTTTAAAATGATCACATCAGATTAAAAACAAATCGAATTGTATGAACAGCCAAACATTTAATTAATAAAAAGACACTTTGTCATTCAATTTGCTAATATGTTATTTATCTTATTGATAATACCTTTCAACAAAGGGGTTGTCATCTTGGTATGCTATATCATAATAAATGCATTGATCAAAAAGTAAATATTATTAAATGCAATCATATGTAAAACTATAAATGATACAAATTTTAACTTAATGACTGATAGTTTAGAATTGGTTGATTATCATTTTTTAAACAAATTATTTGTCTTCTTATGCTAATATGATATAATATGCATTCAAGAATTGTGGTTTAGTAATGCCTTTTAAAAGGTTTTATATCTAAATTCGAAGATCAATATTGACGTTAGAACATGCTCCAGTTATAATACAGAGAGCAGTTTACGGATTTATTATTGAAGAATCGCTTCAGGCTTATTTACGAGATGTTTGACAGTTTTCACAGAGTCAGTCACTTTATATGATTTTCAAAATATTGTTTAACAGGAAGAATAGGTGTTGAAAAGAATTCACATCTCCCTAGAGCCCTACAAACACTTTGTCTTTGCTTATTGTAATTCTTAAATATTTTTTTTTTAATAAAAAGTTTTTTGAAGGAAGGTATTCACGTCGACGAGCAGAATTAAAATTTATGATCGTATACTCAGACGGATATTGAAATACGTTTGATTCGAAGGTAAGAATGGTCTCCTTCCATTTTCGATGAACTAAAATCCACAAAATAGAAGTTTTCATCACTACGGCGGACAGTGGCTTTTTTCTGTGAACAATCGTGTTTAAGGGCCTACTTTTGTAAATTGTGATATTTACCAGAAGAAACTTCCAATCCAAGTGATGAACATTGTTTTTCATCATACTGAAAAATTACAAAAATAATAACTAATTTAAAATAAAATTATTAAAATTACATTATCTGTTTGCGCCCAATATTAACTGTTATCTTTTATTTCTATTTAAATATTCCTTAATCACAGTTGATGAGTAATTTTAGGAGTGAAATATTAAATATAACATTTAAAATGTAGTCTATAAGTACTTTTTTTTGTTTACAAGGGAATCATCTCTTTCAAATATTATAATTTTTGGAAAGAAAAAAACACACTTTTGAGCTTAGCGCACTGAAAAATTAGCAGATTTTTTCGTAGCACTTTGAAGATAACGCCAGATTCTTCGCAAGATAACACAGATAACGCCAAATTTGAGGACTAATTTTAAGACCAGAAAATGGCTATTCTGCATTCATCATGATGATGATAGCATTATTTGTTTGATATTGTATTTTGTACCCAAAACATAAAACATGTTCATGTAATTTTAATATTTTTTCATAAACCTTTAGAGTGAAATTATCTAAAAGGTTTTTATGATTAATCTTGTTTCATAGTTATTTTTTTATAAGGACGAAAGCGATTGAGACAATGATGTCCTAGTGTATGTAATCGTCAGAGTCGGTCTCTGCAATGCGGTTGACGATCTGATATCTGTCTCAATAAGGACAATAGTGGTCGACGTGGCGGAACACAATATAAACAACTGTCGCTTTTGGACAACGGTCTACTCGAATATCACTTAAATGTTAATGGTTTATTTATTAGTTATATAAAATACTTGTTTTAATCGATTCCATTTTGTGAATTTTGATATAATTTTTAGTATTTCAGTTTTAGACATTAATTATGATCTATGTGATATCCCTGACGTTAATTTGCTTCTAGCACTTCATTGCAAAATTTCTTAAATGACGTATATATACATAAAGACTCGCCTACAGCTCGACGGGGGTCCACCCCCAACCACCATTGAGGGTTGGCCTTAAATCGTTAATTATCAAAAAGGCAAGTATAAAAAAGGCAAGGAAAAGTTAGTTCCACCGAATAAACGGACAACCAGACAGTAACAAAATCGGCCAATAAATATTGCTCCTAATGAATAATAATAAAAAGCTTCGAAATTTGCCTGTAGTTCATTTTTGAAATTAGTTCTCCCACCTTTCTAGTACCCTTTTATTCGTAAAAATTTGAGTTGTCAAATAATTATTGGCTATGTAAATATTCTATTCATTATCCTGGATGGAGGCTCCACCTAATTCCCCCAATTCGTTAATTGGTGAAAAAAATCTCAAGCACTGAACATGCTTGTTTATCGCTCCGCCTCATAACCTCTCAATGTATTCGCTGAATTTGTTTGTGGTTTACCTATTCTCAAACCATTTAAGATTTCCCCATGATATTTAAAGTTTAAATTAATAAAGTTATTGTTTCATAACTCAACTTAATTAATTTCGAATAGTATTTTTAAGTAATTATTCTAGTTATTATCCTCAAATAATGTTGAAGTTCCAGATATTCTTAATTTAAAATTTTAAGGGTGTTAAGCTTCGAAATAATTTTCTTTTAGAAACACTTCCAAGCTAAGTGATCTAAAACTTTAAGCTTCTAAATACAATGTTAAACTAGTTACTAACAAAAGTATGTCAAATAATGGTTCAAATTGCAAATTTATGCTTTGCCTCAGCCTCCTAGCACAAAAAGTTATAAAATAAATAAAAATAATAAAATGGATGAAAATTTTTAATGAATAAACTAAATATAAAACATTTGCAGGTTAGTGAAAACAACGAAAAATGTCCTCAAATTAAATTAATAGAAAAACTTAACAAACTGGATGGAACTCGCAAAAGACCCCATATATAAAAAAAATACTAATCAGTTACTATCATAAAATTCATTGTGTTAAAATTCTAGGTAGTAACGTAGCAATCAGTCCATATTGAACATGTGGATGAAAAAATAAATTATATAATATTGCCATTCATTAATTCTTTACTTAAATATTTTAAGGGAGTTAAACTGCCAAATTTAGTGATTTTATTTTTTTAATTTATTTCAAGATAAATGATTACGAAATGCCAAGCTTCTAAATACAATATTGTAGTAGTTACTATTAAAAGTATGTAAAATAATGGTCAAAATTTTATATTTACCACAAACAGTCAAAGGACCAATGTTTTAGGCCAGTAAGTAACAAACAATGTAAATAAATCAGTTGTTTCATATAGCAATTAGTCCCGCCAAAAGAAGAATACATGGTATTTCAATTATAATTGACATTAGTAGAACCATAAAACAATATCAAACATACGAATACCAAACTAAAACATTACTATATCAAACATTACTAATATAAAACATAAAAATACAAATTGTGCAAACCACAATATATGAAATACAAAATAATTAATATCAAATACGAGCTATGTGGTGCACCTTGAAGGTATTGCAGTACTTATTTAAAAATTAGTTCTAAATGAAGTAAAATTCTCCTGGAAAATAATAAAATAACCTTAATAAACTGACCGAAGGGTGAAGTTTTTGAAATACAAGTAAAAGTCATTGGACCAAAATTGAATCAGCTAACGACAATAAAAATCTACTTTTAATTGCAAGTTCACCGGAGAGCATAAAAAGCCTTCATTATGAGTACTCGTTCAAGCAATAAGATAGCTGCCACATTAAATACAGCTATGTCCAGAGCGTCACTACTGATAAGGTGCTAGCTAATAAGTGTGACATCTTCATTCAATCTAACGATGTATAGGGGTTTAATTCCAGGAGTATATAGGTGGAACAAAAGCTCAGACGTAAAATGTAATGTACAGCAACTCTCAAGATAGAAAAGTCAGAATGGCACTTATGCCTATAACTCTATATTAATAAAGATAATGTTGTGCGTCTTTCAGTGTTGAATTAGTTGGCATGATGAATAATGTCAATGTTAGTCGTTTCATTACATATAGGTGGTGTTGCAAGAGCGTTTGTAGTGTAAAGTATAGGTGTTCCCTAGCGAGAAGCAATCTCTCTGTTTATAATTTTTATTAGATTTCTTAATTAATGTTGTAAATAAACGAATGTTGTATCACAATAATATAGTTACACGTATAAAAACCAAAACATGATAAAAATATCCAGATTCAATCTACTAAAATGGTAGTATGGAAATTGAGGCACTCAGTTACAGTAATTAAAAGCGGAACCAACTGTACTACATTACCGTCATTTAAAGTAAAATTTATGCAAAATAAATTGTTGCGTCTCTTGATAAAAAAGTTCAAAACATGCTACAAACTGGTCCTGAAGTGGTTTGAGTCAAAATGTTGGGGGATCCAGGATCAGATTTATCCTGTATATTACATTGCCTCTGAGTCACTAGAGGCAATGAAAACCCCAATGAGCGTGAAAAATCTATTTAAGTGATAAATATAATCAAGCAATTGCAAAAAACATACGAAAAAAAACATCCTTGAAAATGTTAAAATTGCGTGTACAGTATACATTTTAAAACAATATTAACCAAACAATTAATAATATTCAAAAGAAGAATAATTAGTTAGGTAAACTTTAGGGTTTTAATATTTAAGTTATCATATATCATATTGCTCGTATACGTTAACTTAGTTTGGTATTGGCATTCAGCCAATTGTGTCGACTGCAATCTCAAATATACAATATAATATACAGTGATTCTCAAACGAGAATTAAACCTGATATTTTCTTATTTCAAATATGTTATCTGGATGAATGTGGTAAGTGTTGTGAGTGAATTGTATTAAATTTTACATATGAAAAACCTAAATATAAAGGTTAGGCAGCTGACGATTTTATTATTAAGATTCGGTTAGTTAGAGGCCAAGGAACCAGAAGCGTCAGGAGTTCCCTTAATCTACCTTACCGACACTTGACGAATTTCTGATACTCCGATGAGTGGGTGAGCTACACATTCGGGTGTTTATATTTATGATTTCAGGTGGTTGGTGAAAGAAAAACAACTAAATTTTATGTAGGCTGTAATACATTTACTATTACAACTTAATGTTTGCTTTGAAGCTAAAGAAAATGAATTATAATATAGGCAAAATTTAAATATTTGTTAAAATTTCAGTCACGAATTAACTCCATCATCGGAAGCGGTAGTAAATATGTTTATAGTGTAACTGATGATTGAAACTTTATTAAATTATACTGCATTGTGCAAAATTAATCAAAATGTAGTTTTATAATAATAGTCAATCCCAGTAAAATGAACAGAGAAAATAATATAATTCAACAAAGTTAGTTAAATGATTTAATAAGTAGTTAAGTAAATATAAATTCAATTATTAAAGTCTTGGGATAGTGATGACTATAGTGTCTCATGATATGTTTAGAGTAATTAATTTAAAGTGTATGATAAAAAATACCATTTGAGTTTCATAAGCTATAAAATATTCATATTGACACTCTCTTTTGTACCCATAAAGGTATTGACATAATTATATATCATACAATTTCAGCTATAAAATTTTCTTATACTTTCCCATTTACTTAAAAATTGCAAAAATATAAGTACAAAATTATAAATTGTTTTATTAAACTATTTAAATGTTTTTGGGTTCTTTTTCATTTAAGCCTTAGAATTATCCTTAAGAGACAAATACTTAATGTTTATATTATCTATATTGAGCTAAGCTAGCCTTAATCCCTTAAAATGGCTCTAGAAGATGACAGGTCTCCAAAATAACCTACAAGGAAAATGTCTATGACCATTTCTACTTTATTGATATCGGCTAACTGTACAGATTGTCCTAACATAAAATAACAGTTAAATCAAGTAAATCTGCCAAATGTTATATACATGAATTTCGTTGAGAATACTCAAAGATATAAATGTAGCTAACAGACAAAGGCTTGTACCTAATCAATCAATTGACAGAATTAGGAGAGTCAGGATCAAATTTATTTTGTGATTACAAAATGCAATCTAAGGATGCACTTTAATTCACATGAATGGACACTTTCCTTTTTTAGGAAAGGTTTAGTCACAGGTAACTGGAGTTCACAAAACCAATTTTCGATTGTCTTAAAAGAGTTAGCATCTGGATATTGCCAATATTCACTTATGTTTACTTGTAAATGTGCATATTACAACAATTTACATTGTTTCCTTGTAGAATGGTAGATGTGTACAACTGATGAAATCCATATATGTAATGTGGTGATTGATGAATAAATAAACTTTATTGATTTATTGATTGATATGACACCTTCAAATTGTAAGGGCTTGCAATACACTCAAAAGTTACTTGAAACTCTCAAATATCCCTTGTTTTGCAGTAAACTTTATAGAGTGCTGTACGCTTCGAATAAACATAAAACTCGTGTAAACACAGCTCAAATAAAGTCAGCTACTTGTTTTCCGTTTTGTTTTAAACTATTATGTGGTCTAATACTTTAGAAAGGTGTAGCTTAATTTAGGGTGTTTTATTCCCAGCTGCAAACTGCAATTTATCTCAGATTAAACCACGAAAAGGCACCGAGGCAGAAAAACAGGTTGTTGAGGAGCCCTTTCGACCGAATCTGAATACAATACAATTTGTATTATAACTTTTTTGTATTAGTGTTTTAATGTTTTTTTATTTGTTTTTATATTTGTTGTATACATAAAGTAATACCATGAGTCCTAAACCGAAGCGTACCATCAAGCACACGACACTAGGTATGATTTATTTCCCTTTTGCCAATCTGAGTCATAAAAATTCCAGTCAATATAAGCATAAAGTTATTAAATCATATTGTGTTTACAGATTAAACCCAACCACAATTTAAATAATTAAAAATCTACATGCAGTTCAATTTGCATTGATTCTGTCTGCTGCATACAGTCAACGACGTATTGTGTGTTAAGGGAGACCGTAGTAGTTTTTCTGACATTATGTGATAAGTTGTCACTTTTTTGTGTACCTTCATATTTGACATGAATGACCATGATGTTATGTTCTAAAAAGCTTTTTTTATTATTATTGTTATATTCTACCATTTTGTTCCTATTGTTGCTTATATAAATATAGTATAAACGTTGAAATAAATAAATACAGAATATTAGTTTTTTTTTTAAATTTCAAATTTATCTGCAGTTTTTACAAACATTTCATTTCATTTCAAAATAGTATCAATAAAATTATACATGGTTGTTTATTATTTTACATTTTGTTTAGAAGGACGAAATAGAGTAGAAGAATAAATATTGTATTTATTTATACAGAATTAAACGGTACTCTAAGCAAATCGTTCGCTACCATCAACTGCTTGAGGCTTAGGCAGGCTACTGTTATTATTCCTCTGGGTTAAAAACAAAAAATTAAATGTTTAATTTATCTTTGAAATTCAAACAACACATACAGGGTGATTGATGTGAGAGTGGCAACTCTTTTATTCGAAAACTCTAAGAGATGCCTATTGAAAAAAAAAAAAAAAAAAAAACACCCAGCTACTGACATAAAATAACTTAAAATTTTTAAGTGAGAACCCCAATCTTCATGTCATTTCTTGATTTTATTCATAATTTTAAGACATTTTCATTCCCTAAAATTTTTCTTTTAACCTAACGATTATGAATCTGGGGGCAGCTAAAGTTCATATTACTCCCGTAAGAATAACGCACAACATGGGGCAAAATGTCATTACCTGTATTTCCTAAATCTTTCAATATTTATAAAATTTACAAAAGTAAAACAGTATTAAAATGACGTTTTAAGAACATTTCTTTTATAATAACATAATACTTATAGAAATTCTATTTGTTTGTCCTCCATATTGGAAAACAAGTCTATTTATTCATAAATGATACTTTTAACGAAATAAACATTGACTTCTGTGAATTCGACAATTCACAGCACCCACTAATACATAATTGTTCTCATTTATAAAGAGACTGCAAGGACATTAGGTTTCAGAGTATTATAATGTCCGAATTTCCAGAACGTTCTATGAAAGTAAACTTGTAAAACACATAACATAAAACACATAACAACATAACACATTTTCATAAATTTTATGATTAATCATTAAAAAAAATCACCCTACTTTTAACATTTTGTTAGGTACATTGTATACCATTTGTGCGAATCATGCAGCGAACTTAAATCATATATTTTCTAAATAAAAAATGGTATTTAAAGTTATGATAAACCCATTTAATATGTCCCCGGAGTGCCTGAGGGCGTATTAAAAAGAAAAAAAAAACAACAACAAAAATGTATTTGCTTTTTTATAGCATGCAATTTAGGAGCTCTTCCAATGGACAAGTTAGATAATTCTAAAGATTTGCGTCATAACGTATAAGGGCATCAACTTCCCAAGTTCAACTTATGATTGGTCCATGTCAGTTACTGAAGACTCCTTAAGAACTAAGTTTTCTTTTTATTTTTTATACTTTGTTTTTTTCGCAACAAGTATCATTAGGTGGAAAATAAATTAAAAATAATCATTCAATGAAATCTGTATTAATAAAACTATTAACACTTTAAATTAAATAATATCTATCTTAAGTACAACTTACATCAACTATATGTGAATGACAAATTGAAATTAAAGTTAAAATATAGAGAATTGAAAAAAAATAATTAGTGTTGTTAAAATCAGAAGTTAAGCTTATTTTTATTAAATAAAACTTATTTATTGTAATTATAAATTAGGACCTAACTTTATTTGAAATGTGTTAAAAAAATAATTTTCCTAGTACCCTTGGTATTGAATTAGTTTGGTATTTTCGTACAAAAATAAAATAAAATAAAAATAAAATTAAACGGTTTAGGAATTATATAAAAGTTCAAATAATTAATTATTGTGATTCACATAAAATGTTTGTGAAAATTGAAATACGATAAAATTTAAACTTAAAAAGTTGTGTGTAAAACTTATGCATTAGACAATATGTTGATATATGAAAATGGGCCCACTGAGAGACAGACGTCTACCAGCTAATCAAACCATTCCACAGCCGACTCTGACGTACGTTGTTGTTGGTGAAAGGCCAAATGGAAGTATTGTTGCCAGTTCAATCGATTGTTGGAACAACATCTTGTATTATGTGGCCTAGTTCTAGACAAAACTCTTTCAACAAAAGATGTATTTCAAATTATTAAATTTGCTTTTAAACTAAAGCTAAAAAATATGATACATTATTATTCGTTATTAATTTATTCTACTTCAAGAAATAAACAAAATAATATTTCCAAGCCAGCATTTTCTTGCAAAACAAAAACGTATTCTTCTCGTGTTTCCGGGATTCCCATGAGAACCATTTGGTGTCATTCCATGACAGTTAGAAACCAAGAAAAGCAAAACATGTACGAAGCAACACATTTCTCGTTATCCTTTCCACTCGTTATCGTTCAGTTCAGCGCAGTTCTTGAAACGCTGAAACTAAATATCTCCTTCAATGAAAATTCCACACATTTAATATTTTAGTCACTTTAATTAGTGGTATCAACCTAAAACTAATTTTCATACAATATGCTTTTTTATACTAATGTTTGAGGTTGAATAAATCGTTTGAAGAATTCTGAAATTTGGATCTATTTAATGGAGGAGTATTTTAACATAGTTTAGTTTTACCAATATATATATGTGTGTGTATATATATATATATATATATATATATATATATATATATATATATATATATATATATATATATATATATCAAGTTTGGAATCTTTTCACGGATCATGTGTTAGACTTGGGCTCGCCCGAACCATACCGTAAATATAACCTCGAAAATACAACTTATACTGAATATTTTTAACGATTTAAAGTACAATTCCGCATTATGATAAAAAAAGTTGTTCATCACTCGGAGAAAAAGTGTCTTTTGATGCTTAACCGTTAATAAAAACTCGATTGAGCACCTAAAAGACCCACTTTGCTCCTAGTGTTGAAAACCACTATTTCACTTTAATAATAAAATAATTGCTAAAACCATTTCAATAATATGACAATTGTATATTTATGTTAGTTAAAGTAGTGATAATATAGTTATCAAGCGGACATTGCTTTTAGCTAATTTAATTAAAAAAGTCTTAACTGTACCGTGATGGTAACATGTTTTAACCTATTTATTAAACTATTAGATCTCAAAATAGGAATTAATTGTTGTTACTTCAATTCCCATGCACTTATTGTTTGTTGGTCTTTGGCCGGCAGAGTGTGGCGCTATAACTTGTAGCAGACTACAGTGAGAGTAACTTCTGACTTCTATCAAGGGGCAGTTCGTTTGAGCAAGTGACAGTACACTTAGGTTTAAAATTTAAATGTCAATATCATGCTAAATCATGAATATAATTTGATCGGACCTAATATTAGAATGATTGGTTTGCTAAAAATTTTATTGCAACTCTGATAATTTAAACCAAAGATTTTAGTTCACTCACAGCAAGTACCAATCCCCTTTCGCACTAGGTTATGCACTGGTTAACTCTTAGATCTCGATAAATTTGAATTTAAAACTTGCAATAGTTATATCTCTGTAACTGTCAATCCGGCATATTCACTATCAGAAATGTTATTTGTTGCGAGGTCGTTACAAACTTGGTATTATTGGTTAGATAATCAAATTTGAAACTTTATTTTTTAATAAAAAATTTTGATTTTTTTTTTTTTTTTTTTTTTTTTTTTTTGAGGGAGAGGCGGAAAAATGCATTACGCACACAGGTGGCCAGCCTGTAGTGTGGGGCTCCCCAAAAAACGGGTTTACCCACTAAAAAACCTCCTCTACTCTTTAGGAATCTAACCTGGAATTGTTTGTCACATTACGTCAGGCTAGGCCTAAATTTGGCTTACGCCCGTGGGGCTCGCTCCTTATCCAGCCGCTCGATCAAGGGATCTGGGCCACTTCGCGGTCCAGATCGGTTTTCTTTTCCAGGAGGATGCCCCGGACGAACTGTGACAAACAATCCCAGTTGCCCTCATCCTCCAAAATCTTTTGGCAGACCGAGTCCACCGAAAATACACCAAAGATTTGTGTGGCCTCCAGGCGGGGCCCTTCCCAACGGGGACAGCGGAAGAATGTGTGTTCCGCATCGTCGGGAACACCCGGGCAATAAATGCAGTCCGGTGAACCGGTCTTTCCCATCCGGTTCAGGTACGACCGAAAATAGCCGTGACCTGTGAAAAATTGGGTCAGGTAGTAGTCCACCTCCCCATGCCGCCGTTCCACCCATGGTTGGACCTGCTTGATAAGTCGCGCAGTCCATCGTCCTCGGGTGTCGTGCTCCCAGCTGTGTTGCCACTGCTGGAAGGTTCGGGAGCGCTCTTCTGTTCTTGCCGTGTCCTTGCCGATCTCGCCTTGTCTCTGATAAATCGCTTTCCTCTCCCCTGCCAAGAGCTTGACAGGGATGACTCCGGCGACCACCAGGACGGCAGGCTCGGACACTGTCCGGTAGGCGGAACACACTCGGAGCGCAGCTTGACGCTGAACCCGGGCGAGTCGCAACCTGTAGCACTCCTTATCTAGAGCGCCTGCCCACACCTCTGCCCCGTAAAGAAGCACGGACTGGACCGCGGACATCAACAGACGTCTTCTGCTGGATCGGGGACCCCCGACATTGGCCATCAGCCTACTAAGGTAAGTCACTACCTTAGCGGCCTTGTCCGCCGTACGGAAGATCTGATCCCTCCAGCTTAACTTGGTGTCCACCATAACCCCGAGGTATTTGGCGGCACGAGTTGATGTGACCACCTCCCTTCCCACTCGAAACGGGACGACGGTGTCGATCCTCTTCTTCGTGAGAATCACGATCTCCGTCTTACTGAGAGCAAGTGAGAGACCGTGATCGGACATCCAGTTGTTGACCACCCGCATAACTCGGTTCAACTTCAGTTGGGCCAGCTCAACGTTGCGTGCAGCAATGAGAGCTGCGACGTCATCGGCGTACCCAACCAAAGTGGTTTCCTCAGGCATCTCGGACCTCAGGAGGCTGTCATAGGCAACGTTCCAGAGATCCGGGCCGAGTATTGAACCTTGTGCGGCACCAGAAGTGACTTCCATCGTCCGCGTTCCGTCCCTCGTGTCATAAATCAGGCTTCGAGAGCGTAGATAATCCTCGATGAGCCGCAACAGATATGCAGGAATACGAAAGGTGTTGCGAAGCGCATCCAGCATATCGACCCACCTCGCAGAGTTGAAGGCATTCTTGACATCAAGCGTAACAAGAAGCACTACTCGGCGGGAGAAATGGTTGTGGCTCTCGGCTCTCTCCACAGCTCTCTGAACTTCGGTGACAGCGTCGATCGTTGACCGTCCCTTTCTGAAGCCGTACTGACGGGGGCATAAGTCCCCGGCAGCTTCCACGGCAGAAGTCAGGCGGGAACGGATCAGCTTCTCGAACAGCTTTCCAGCCGTGTCCAACATGCAGAGAGGCCTGTGGGACGACGGCAGCTCGGGATCACCTTTGCCCTTGCTGATCAGTACAAGCCTGGCTGTTTTCCAGGGAGCCGGAAACACCCCTTCTACCAAACAGGCATTGTACATTCTCATCAACAAGTCAGCGTTGATTAAAAATGCTTTCTTTAAAGCCTCACTGGGAATCCCGTCCGGGCCAGGAGCCTTGTTGCTCTTCAGGGAGAGAACGGAGGTTTCTAGCTCCTCGAAAGTGAAGAGTGGAACGTCCTCTACCCGTCCGAAGTCAACCGGCGGTCGCTGTGGATGTTCAGGAAACAACGCAGCGACGATCCTCCCCATGGTGGCGCCCTCCATGATGGAAGGTGGAGAGCGGGCGCCGAGTTTCTGTGTTACAAGTTTGTAACCCAGGCCCCAGGGGTCGGAATCAACGTCGTCACGAAGTCTCCTCCAGCTATTCGCCTTGCTCCTGTTGATCGCCTGGCGGAGAGATTTTCTCGCAGCTTTATAGGCCTCCGACTTACGAACTCTGTCTGCGGGGATTCTCGCTCTTGTGGCGGCTCGTCTAGTTCTTAAACATGTTCTTCTGAGTTCCGCAATCTCTTCAGTCCACCAGTAAACGGGTTGTTTGTCGCGTCGGGGTTTCCTTCGCGGCATAGACTGGTCGCAGGCCGAGACGATCAGTTCCATCGTGGATGTTACTAGTGCCTCGGCCCCAGCCTCACCAGGATTCCCCTGCGCTCCCCGAGAGATGACTTCGGTGAACTTGACCACGTCCAGTTTGTTGGTGTTCCACCGGCGTGGCCCTTCCCGAGATGCGGAAACTCGACGATTTGCCTGATCATGCAGGTCAAACACGACGTATTGGTGGTCGCTACCCGTGTAGTCCTCCACAACCCTCCAGCCAGAGATCCTCGGAAGGAGCGACTCAGACGCAAAGGTGACATCGGGGATCGTGCCTCTCTGCCCGGGGCGCCGAAAAGTAGGTGTGTCGCCCTGGTTGAGGACGACAAGACCGGCCCTGGCGATGAAATCCAGGATGTATTTCCCCCGGGAGTTGGTAGAGGGCATTCCCCAATCGACGGCCCTGGCATTGAAATCGCCACCAACGACGACATGCCCGGTGGTGCCGAGAACGCACTCCTCTAGGTTATCTATCTTGTCGCGGAAGTCCTGGACGGCCTCGTTGGGTGTGAGGTAGCAACTGAAGATAGTCACGTCCCCACACCGAACCCAGACGAATCCTCGGCCGCGCCCGTGACTCCGCACCAAGACATCTCGTGTATTACGTGCCCAAAATGCAGCAGTACCGAGGCTGTCCGAGATCCAAATGTTTGGGTCTCTGTCCCGATACTGTTCGCTGATAAGGAGCGCGTCAGCACCAAGTTCTAGGGCGAGCTGATCTAGAAGGTTATCAGCTCCCCAGGATCTATGAAGGTTGGCCTGGAGGATGCGAATTACCGGCCGCTGCCTTTTGCCTGTTCAAGTGCGGCTCTGAAGGCACCGCACTGACCAGACCCGGGTAAGTGACCGAGGGCACTGGAGCCTGAATCCTTGCAGAGGAAGCAGGAGGGGCTCGAGGAACATTCCTTGCGTTTGTGGCCCTGGCTTCCACACTGGAAGCAGTTGGCACTCCTGTCGGGCCCTTTACAGTTTCGGGAGGAGTGGCCGAAACCGAGACAGCGAAAGCATCTCGAAACTACCACCCTCCGTTTGAGCCTGCAACTGACCCAACCGACTCTGAGGTGCTGAAGGCTAAGCAGCTTATTGGCGTGCTTTTCGCCCATTTCAGCAACAGCCATCCGGAGTTGACTTCGGTTGGGCTTTGTTAGCCATACCCTCACTCCATCAGCTGGTATCTCCGGGAGTGCCACCTGGATCGCACGGGTCACCTCCTCTTCGGTGGAGAGGGCATCAAGGTCCCGAATCTCGACCGAACACTTCGGTTCTAGGGCCTTGATTGAGCCTTTGTCCCCAAGGTAATAAAATAAAAAATTTTGATAAGAAATAGCGGTTTTAAGTTATGTGAGTTTGAAAATTTAAAATGGCCGCATTTTAAAAAATACACATAGGAAAAATATGATTTTTTTAAACATAGACATTAATATTATAAAGGTCCATGCCAAATATGAATTTTATACACCAATCCGTAACCAAAATAAAAATTAGTAAGTGAAAAAAAAACGAAATGGATATCGGGGTATAAATGCGCATATTAGGAAGTATCTATCATCATCGAACTTTTTTACTTATTTTGACCCAATTAGCCATATTACGAAGTGGCGTATTCTCTATAGGGAAATTCAGTAAAAGAATTTTTTTAGGCAATTAAGATCTGTAAAAAAACAAAATATAATCATATAACAAAATTTAAACATTTCATAAATGTAAAAAGAGTTAATTTTTCATAAAAAATTGCTTTGGGACATTTACTGGTTGTGTCACAGGCAGCAAGAGAATGAGCACATCTGCACAATATAAATATTTCATGTGTTATCAATTCTCTGTCGTCATTGGTTGTGACAAAAAATGAGGAAAGAACAGCCTTTTCCCGGAAAATCTTATGTTTATTTTAAAATCTCGTGTAGTATAAAATATTGTACAGTTTTCACAATAATCTGAAAGTTTTCTGCTGCAACAAAGTTAACAGAAAGTGTCAAAGCAATATTGCCTTATAGTAATAATAATACAGGGTGCGGCAAAAAAAACGGATCTATTTGTTTTCGGGCGCCATTCAGCGACAGGACGTCTGAGCTCTAAGTTAATGCCATTTTAGTAGTCATGAAGTAGTTGTCGCCTACCTTACATAATTACATTATACATGTTAAGTAACGCGCGTTCGTTATCGGGGCGTATTTCGTGGGCCGCGGCAGTAAACATTAAAATTTCTTTATCGGCATTTAAATCAATCATTTGACTGTCAAATATTTCTCGCCTTGCATTTTACGCAAAACAATATTTGGAAATATTTGGGATGAGTGAGCATTTTATTCGGACGTTAGTCTAAGCAAAATACCCAGACTGCGGAGTAGGCAATATTAAGTACGCAAATGCCGAAATAAACACGTTCTTCGGTGGTTGAGTAAAACTGCGATACCCACACCGCTACGTGGGTCAATTTTATTATTCTCGTCCTGGTGTAAGTATTTGTTGTTTGCACAACACGGGCCAGACATGCAGGTCCAGACATGTTACTCTATCCACCTACTCCTAGCATTGTTGATCTATCCACCTAAAGAGTCACTGTTGGTGCGCTGTCGCGATACACTACACAGTCATTCAGTGCGAACGTGATCTTGAGGTTCACTTATTTTCAAGTGCTGTTGTGTTTTGTGGTTATGTTTAGAATAAGAATGTTTTGACAACTATTTAAAATTTGACATTTAACATTTGACATTTAACATTTGAACTGTTAACATAATGATTGCTTTGATGCATAATAGTGATTAGTTTTTTTCTTTAAGACTTAAGACATAAGACGTTTATTGATCTTTAAATACATTACATGCAATTGATCTCGTCAACAAAAAGAAAAAAAACACATTTATAATAAATACAGGAATTCAAACAAAAAAAAATATGGTCATTCAATATTTTTGCAAGACTTAGCCTACATGCAATCAAATTTCAATTTAATCTAATCAAATGCCTATATGAAATTAGTGCATTCATGCCAAGGTGCAAAGCTTGATACACATGCAATGATCATGCTTAAACTACTAGACATGCTATCATTCAATATGCAAAATGTATCATGTCAAAATCTGAAAGGAAATACTCATCTATGTTATAAAAAGGTCTATCAGTCAACCAGGCATGCATCACTTTCTTAAAACGACTTAGGCTAACATGCTGTGCACTCATAGGTAATTTGTTAAACAGCTTTATACCTGTGGCTTCAAATGATGATTGCACTTTGGTGAGCCTAGTGAAAGGCTTAGAGATCAAATGCCCTCTGGTAGCGTATGAATGGACATGCCTGTTCAGAACAAAAGAGTGAAAATTCTTTTTGACATGCATAAGGCAAGCTAATATATATAAGTTAGCCACCGGTAGTATCCTTTCACTTAAAAAAATAGGTCTACAGTGGGCTTTGTAGTCAGCATCAGTCATGATTCTTAACACTTTCTTTTGGGCAATAAGGACTTTGTCTATGCTACTTGCATTACCCCAAAGCAAAATCCCATACATTATTCTACTCTGAAATAAGGCAAAATAGACTATTCTTATGCATTCATGAGAGGTACATGTTTTAAGCTTTCTTATCAAATATGTCACCCTATTTAGTGCTTTGCATACAAATTCTACATGCAAATGCCATGTAAGTTTTGAATCTAAATAGATACCTTACAATTTGGCACATTGAGCAAAATCACTACCATCATCAGAGGCATTTGAGAGTGAAAACAAGATTGTTTGTGTTTTGTCAGGGTTCATAAAGAGCTTATTGGCTCTATACCAGCAGTTGGCCTGTTCTAGTAAGGTACTTGCTTCAACAGGGATGTCTGCAACTTTGGATATACTGATAAGAAAAGTAACATCATCTGCAAATAAAATTGTCTTACAGTCTACGTTTACAGAAAGTTCATTAATAGGAACTAAAAAGAGCAATTTCCCCAACACCGATCCCTGTGGTACACCATATTTGACCTCAGTCAGATTAGAAAAGGAATTTGCAGAAAAGACTGTTTGGAACCGATTACTGAGGTACGACTTGAAAAGAGAATTTTGAATGCCAATTACGCCATAAAACTCTAACTTTTTCAGTAGAATGTCCCGATCAACGCAGTCGAACGCCTTTGACAGGTCACAAAGGATGGCTCGTGTCAGATTTCCTTTTTCAAATCCATCAAGTACATGAGTTACAAGCGTCTCGACTGCGTCGATCGTGGACATTCCTGGCCTAAACCCAAACTGACAACTGTTGAAAAGATTCTGTTCATCAAAGAAAGTGCATAACTGAGATTTCATGATAGATACAAATATTTTTGAAAGTGCTGGGACCACAGAGATTGGTCGATAACCACTTGGGTCATCTGGGTCCCCCTTCTTGTACACAGGTACAACTTTGGAAATCTTTAGTTTGGTGGGAAAGACGCCCTCTATTAAACTAGCATTTATACACATTGTAATAGGGGTAGCTATAGAGTCAATTACATCTTTAATCAAGGTTGTTGACAGATCATAAATGTCACAGCTTTTAGTGGACTTAAACTTTTTAGTTATGTAAATTACTGTTGTAAATTACAATTACTGTGTTGTTCGTCAAACACTTTCCAACTGAAATTTCAGCTCGGAGTGCGGGGGTGATGGTTTAGTAGATCAGCTGGTGATCTTGCAGAGGGCTGGATGCTCTGTCGTGTCGTCTCAATCACCTCAGTGAAGAAGGTGCTAAGTGTCTCGGCACTCGGCACAGCTTGCACAGTAGGTGAAGACGAGCCACTTTCCTCCTTTATAACATGCCAAGCAGCTCTGCATTTGTTGTCAGCGTTACTAATAAAGCTTGCATTGAAATCTTTTTTAGCCATCGATATAGCCTGCTTATAACTTCTCTTCGCTTCCTTATATGCAATTTTGTCACATTCTAGCCCTGTGTTCTGGATCGAACAAAGAGGATCATAACAAAGTTTTTCATGGCACCTAGTTGGGGCGTATACCATCTGTTACATTTACTTGATCCCTTTTTAACAGTTTTTTCCTTAATTGGGAGATAGATATTCACCCAGCTACGAAATATATCATTAAATTTATCAAAACGTTCATCAGCAATTAGGCCATGTAATGCACTAGTCCAGTAAATGTTCAACAAACAATGTTTTAAGTCGGTGACTGTGTACTCATTGAGTAAGCGGCGCTTGACAGTAGCATTTGACAAGCTCAGAAGCACCGTTCTCAGCCGTATGGTTAGACAACTCAACCTGACAGCTAAGAAAATTATGATCAGATATTGGCCAATTGTGGACCTCGGTTACATAACGAGTAGACTTAAAGTTTGTAATTATATTATCAATGCACGCCTTACCTCGTGTGGGCTTGTAATTGGTGCAGTAGAGCCCGGCAGATCGAAACAAATTGTGTAATTTAAGGGTGACAGGTTCGAGACCACAGGCTTCTATGTTTAGGTCACCACATATTACTATGTCTTGATTAAACTTAACCAGAAAGTCCAACTGTATGAAAAACACAGTATCGCTGCTACCACTAGGTTTGTACAATGATACTATGATCATTTTAATCTGAGTTAGTCTTATAGCACAAACTTCAACGTTTTGTTCAACACAGAATCGATGAACATCTATCAATCTAAAGTCAATATTGTTTAGCACATAGTTTGCAGCACCACCATGAGAAGAATGGGAACGGCAGTATATAGCTGCCAGTTTATACCCACATATATTGTTCAGTTTATAATTGTCCTTCACCAGCCAGTGTTCAACAACACACAATACAGCAAAGGTAGTCGGCGATACAACCATTTCAATTTCCAGTATTTTATTGGTTATACACTGAAGGTTACCATAAAGTATTCCAATCCCAAGAGGTCTATTTTTGACCAAAGTAGAACCCTTAGATCCCAACAGAGAATCATGTAGGCCTATCTTTGATTTGGATTTGTTCTCCCTAAAAAAAACTTTGATTTGACAAAATAGGCTGGTTTACGCTGAGTATACTCTTTGATTAGAGTGCCCTCTGGCCAGAAATCTGCACACAGTACTTTAGGTAGATCAGAGTGATTTAGACCAATTTTAAAGGATTTATACGTATTGTACCTGGTTGGAATAGATTCACAAATCACATCTGCAATACCACTATTTGTCACATAGTCTTTAATTGTATCAAGAGACACTTCAACGTCTAATCTAGATACGAATACCCACGATTTTTCAGATTCTGTAACAGTCTGTTTCGTGATAGACACAGTTTTTAAGTCTCCAGCTACTTTGGGTTTAATTCCAATAATAGGAGCAATAGATTTCTTACGATGCCTTGTATTTTCAGACCAACTAGGCCTAGGCCTAACTGGCTCGTATTTAGTCGAAGTAAACTGGGACTGAGTCTGTCTTGAGGGTGGTAAAGTTGGCTGTTCCCTTGATTTGGATGTCTTCAATGACTCCGAATATAACCGATGTCCAGCGTCTTCTCTCTCGCTTTCACTGTTGACTGAAATCACAGCATTGTCCTGCTCCACAGAAAGTAAAGTTAGCTTTTCACTATCTTCATAACAACCATTCGAATCATTAGAATGACAGGTCGAACTTAAGTCCTCCCGACTATTCGATTGTTGAGCACATTCGATTGTTTGACGGCTAGATAGATCGATTTTCAAGTCCTCGATTTGTTTACCTAACCTAACATTCTCATGCAATATCTTCTCCACTTGATTGTTAAGTTTTTCTTTATCACAAACAAGGTCATTTACCACAGCAAGTATTTTATTGAGTTTAGTATTGATATCAATTATGTCATTACCTTTATGGTAATTTTGAAGTAGACTTTCCACATCGTCCGTACACCCGTCACAGTACCAATGAACACATTTCAACTTAGATATTTGAGAGTATTCTCTATTATTAATATCAATACAAGTAAAGTGATATGCTTCACATTGTAGTCCTTTATCTGATTTCTCGACATTAACACAACACTTTCCGCTTAAGACGTTACCAACACTTGTATCTGTATCAACCGCCATTACATCACATCCCGAAAGTTTGGCAAACTTTAAAGAAGTTCAAACGCTTCGAACTGCTAACATAACCTAACATTACCAGGTAAGGAACAAGTTAGTATAAAGACGATACTTATTAATCTTTAATAAAAAACTTTTAAGCATTATGTTTGTCGTTTTGAAGTTTTTTATTTTTAGATAAAAAATAACCTTTGTGAATTTTTCTCCATGGTAAACGCAAAAAAGTGTGCCAAGCATTATTTTGATTTATCTAGTGACTTAATGTGTTTTGAATGGTGCAAAATGTATTCAAATCATTAATAAAGCACTTAACACATATGGCCTAACTTTTTCAGAATGATATTCTTTATATTCGTTTTATTTGATAGTTTTTAGTTTATTTTTATCTTCAAGCTTCATGTCTAGTTGCATGTAGCGTGTGTTTTCATCAATGTAAAATGTAGTTAAAGTAAAATCTTCTCTCTAATACATTCAGTAAATACATAACGTTTTAGTAAATAATAGGCATTTTAGAATTAATTATATTATTCCTGCAAGTATGTGGAAAAACGCCTCTCATAAACACCCAACCAAACTGAATCCCAAAGAATGTGGTGAAGAAGGAAAGTTCATACTTGTTCAAATGGTACCAAGGTGACCAACTGCTATGTTTTGTTAGTGATTTGGTCTCCCTTCAGGTTCCATATAAATCGGATTATAAATATATATTTTTATAGAACCTCCAATGGATAATTTTAATATCCCTTGAATGTTCATTTACGTATTGATTAGTTTTTTAAAGGTTTTTCAGACTTCATTGCACTTCAAGCATCTAAGATAATAACTTTTTAAAACCAATTAGTCAACAAATTGTATTTATTCATTATCAAAAATCAACAATATGCAAGGGCAAGAATTTTTTTATTACAATTACGTTCAACCCACAGGCGTGGTTATTTGGAGCTATAGAGTTCATTTTTGAGGTTTCACGTTTTGTGTTCCAGGTACAGATAGAGTTATGGGAAAACATTTTTTCTTGTGGCAGGGACTGAAAGGGTTAAGTGAGAGAAACAACCAAGCACAAGAGTTTCGACTAATAATACTCGAGTTTCGAGTGAATAATACATTTATACATTATATGTGTATAATTTTTTTTTGTTTCTAGTGAAAGGTGAAACAGTGTATGATTTGATAATTATAATGTCTTTTTACAGAAGATGATGGGGTAGACGATGAGTAGGCCTACCATTCCTATGACGAACTAGATGATTCAGTGCAATATTAGACTGAAAGGGAAAGAGATATGAAATTTATAATAATAGAGTTTGTAAATAATGTCATTTTCACTTTATTTACCAAAAATATTATATTTACACTAAATAAGTTATATTAATGGTCATCAAGAAGTATTCTGTTTTCATTTGAAAGTAAGATTAATTCTATATTTCACATATCAAGGCGAAAGGTTTCCTAAAATATGTTTTAACAAGTTTTTTCATACCTTCAAAGAGTCTGCCATGACGTCACAACCGCAACAGCCGTCCGCCGTTTTCATTTTCAAGTAAGATTACCAGCTTACTTTGACATATTATTATCAAACTGTCAGCTTTCTTAAAGTAAGTGTGTCAGTTGTCAAATTTTAAACCAATTTACCCTTGGGCGACGCCAAACCTACCGCCAGTGTACTTTTGTAATCTCCATTTCATATAAGGGGGATACGGTAGAGTAACTAAGAAAATTATAGGCTTTCCTAAAATATGCGTGGTCTGCTGTTTACTGGCTCTTAGACATGATATAATTAAAAGTATTACACCTATAGCAACCTTATATACATTATACAAAAAATATTATATAATATTTAAAATTAACTATAAAATTAAATGGGATTTTTGTAAATATTATCAAAATATTATTAGAAAATATTATTAGAAGAGCGCCGTCTGAAGTTTGGTGGTCTGAGCGTTAAAGCGGGTATGGTAATTACCTGTGTGCAACGCCTCTCTCTCTCCCAACCCTCCTAAAATTAAGAACCCCACCTTTGAAGTCTGTCGGTTATACAATTAGGTATTATTGTCTGGTTACTTTGAAAACCAATCTTGTGAAATTAAATATACCTTAGCATATTAAACCATATCACTTCAAACGAAAAAAATACTGTAATGTGTGTTCATATATGGACTACTCATGTCTGACCGATGACAAGTAATATATAAAGTAAAACCATCACTTGCCGTCTAACTCATAACTCATCGTCTAACATTATAAAAACTAAACTGTAAGTTTAACAAAGCTTTCACCTTAAAACATACTTGGAATAGCAAGTTCTGTCCGATTAGATTGATTAAATATCCGATAGTATAATTGCGACATCAAACCAAGAGCCATAATCAGCTTAACCAGTTGAGGGCCTTACGTTACGGCTTGGGACAGCAATCCGGTTATTGGTTGTGGTACTGAAATGCTTTCAATATAATGCATAATAGTACATTGCTTGATATATGATGCAAGTTAGTTGGTGTAATTCAATTTACTTATATATTTTGTCCTCATAATTTGCTGGAAAATTAAAAAAATCATTTTACTATTTTCATGTTTAGAAATTAAAATTTTGTGAATGAATATACAACTAGAGCAGTATTATAAGGGTTTTTATAAAAAAATGATGTGATTTGGAACTGAAACTACTGAAAAAGGTAAAAAGATCCTTAAACTATTAAAATGTCAAGTTGAAGAGGGAAACACAAATAGTCCGGGGAAGTTAGCATGTCAATCGGATAAAATTAATAACAAAGCAAAACCACTTGGAACGTGTTTGGCATGGTTCCTTGATCATTTTGTGAACATTCCTAACTTTTCCCACTTTGGCATTTTCCGCCATCTTGGGAAATGGCGGCCAAGTCATGTAATCATGTAAGCTTTTATCAAAAAATTAATTGTATTATAATTATAAGGTGTGAAAACCTCAAACAAAATTTATTCTACTCGCCAAACGATTTTCTACAAGAAAATGTGATGTTTATTGATATTATCATACACCCTAGTGTCAATATTTCAGTAGACATGAAATTTGACAAAAGTTTTATATTATATTTAGGTTTGCTCCTAGTTTGCTTTGTTCGTATTGAAGATATGAATTTGGCACCTTATAAAAGTTGCAGCCCATTAAATTGTGCATCTTTTCGTGTATAATGTTGTCACATTACTCCTTTAACAAAAGTAAAAAAAATATTTTTAATTTGAACTTTTATGTTTTTAGGTAACAGGAAACAAAAAAATCGGGCAGGCAAGTACCACATTAATAACTACAACAAAACAACCATTTACAGAAACTAAATGAAAATATAAATTTGAAATTGGAAATATTCTGTAACCACCTCATAAAATCTCATATACATTTGAAATCATAATTTAAGTCTTTCATGATCTAAAATGGTTTCTATAATATGGGGAGTTTCCTGAATTTTTCTAAGTAAATCCATTGGCCTGGATAAAAATCTAAAAGTTTTTCGGGTAGGTTACTTTTGATTTCACCTGTAACCGTTTGACCTGTCCAATTTTTGCCTCAGGACCACGGAGTATTCCAAACTGCAAGTATAAGTAAGTAAATTATATTTGTAGATATACTTTTATATGAATAATATTTTACATAAATTTTTACCTACTTGAAAGTATATATTCAATTGTAACGTAACAAAAGCCTATACTTTTGGTACATTTTTTTATAAAAATAAAATTTAAACATTCATTGTTGTATAATCTTTTTTGTGTATTTGCTTGGGTTTCTATTTCATAAAAAAATATAAATGTTATAGGAAAAATTCTGGAGACATCATACTAGTAAGATGATTTGGCACAGATTCCTACTGCTTAAGTGTTCCAATTGTAAAATACATTAACTCTAATCCCACATATGTCTGAGGCCTTTATTATATAACAATATAAAGTAGCTGTTTCATAGTGTCTTTATATGGGTTCTACTATACTCAGTAATATACAAGTACTTAAAACTGTAAAAATTTTTTTTTACTAAATCAAGCTACATAGTTTTTTAATTTGCTCTTAAATCATATGAAACATTTGATCCAGAAAGAATATTTTAATTACATCATCAAACCTTGAAAATATAGTTTCTTGATTAATAATTAGTATACAAAAGTTAATGAGTGATTTAAATAATAACACCAACACAACTTAAAATTGTTTTTAAATTATTTTAATCATGCACAAATAAAAAACACAATTCATCCGTCTCATTTGATCAAAGAATACGATAAAGTAGCCTATTTTGAATATACTTTTGACTTGCAATGCTCTGAAGCGTTTCCCAATGCTGCTTTCTTATGCATTGTATTGTACTCCTAAACAACAGTTAGAACATCTTGGTGGTTATCTTCATTAGAGATATTACCTTGTGAAAAATCCCAGCTTTGAGCTGCTTTCGTATTCACTGAGCTCTAATGAAGCAATCCCACCAATATAAATATTAATGAGAACCACTCTGCTTTTAACAAGGGACGGTGATTAAATCATATTCCTCCAGGAATGTTAATTACCTTAATCCTTGAAAATTATACCATATAAATATTAATTTTGTATACGTTCCATATATAAACTGTTTCTTTGTTAATGGACTATTACTGGCAAAAATATTAGTACTTTTGCTAAGTGAAACTTGTAAATGATGTTTTTTTTATATATATTTTGACAGATTTAACACTTTCAAATTGAAATTTAAATACTTTAATGCTAGACTTTATTTATTTTACTCTGTTCGAATATGTTTACTAACAGAAAGGGAAGAAGGTGAATTTTTACGTATGTTTTTATTGTAAAAAATACATGTTTTGAAGGCTAGTAGTAGCACCCGGGCACATAAAATTATTATATTAAACAAAAACCCAAATGTTTTCACAAAATGTATTTATATCAGATTTTTAATTTTTCATATTGATATACCAAGCTTCCTTAGATATAGTAAATAAATATGAAAAAATGTATTATAGACAACTAGCTATGAATGTTTGACAGAACGAAAGTTAAATATTAAAGCGTTAAACAAAATTCTTTAGGTTGATGATGCCATTAACGTATAAAAAAATTAGGAATGATCTAAAAACATGCAGCTGGATTGAATTCCATGGAAAATATTATTACTACATTCAGTTGTATTTTAGTAAAAGTTTGATACAAATAAATAGTTCGTTCTTTGTGATTCTAAATTTGAGTATTTCGGAGCTTTGACTTCCCTGTCGGTACTCGCCCAACGGCTCCAGCAGTATTCAATCTTTGGCCTGTAAATTGCCGAAACTTAGTAGTAATTACTTCAAATATGGTACATATCTTTTTCCATACACGATTGGATGGGTTCGTTGATAAAAATATAAAAAATATAACAATAAAAACCTGTAAGCCCTTGTTGGCCTTATGTGAAGACATCACTTTTTACAGTCGTTTAAGTGTTCTATAATCAAAACTCTTATAAAAATATTATTAATGTACTCAACACAAACAAAAAGTTTTTTTAAAGTGAGGTTATTGCAAAATTGTGTGCTTTCAAAATGCCTAGACTTTTTTCAAAGGACCTGACCACTTCTTAATCTATAAATTGTTGTATTTATATTCTTCGTTACACATAAATAACATAATAAAATAACTGTTTCATAGATAATTATAATTTTACTGAATCATTTTATGATGGTAAAAGGTAACTTTATAACGTTGCGTTTTTTGTCGTGCTTTGTTCAGATTCTGGCACTTTGCTGTTGTCCCGTTTTCACCCAACTTTCTTCAGACAGGCACGTTTCTTGGTTATAGTCGTCGCAAGAATCGACCTAGTTATGCTTAGTTTGACATAATGAAGAACGGAGCTCACTTAAGCCTTCTTGACGAAATAATTCAAACATAATCACAAAGTCCTTCTTTAGGTTCTATTAACATATTTTACTCACTCATCGTTACATGGCTGAAGAAACCAGTATTGTACTTTATGTTTAACTCATGAATATATAAAATATGGTGCCTAATTTGTTTAATAGTAGCACAGTAAAAATCGCGTATGGTTAGTCAGAGATATTGAGAGGCTACTTTAACATTAGTTATAGTTCTGGGCATTCACAATTTTTTTTTTTTTTTATATAAATACACATCAATGTACGGTTGCAAAGCAGTACAGAGATGCGACAATGAACTTATCTAAACTCCGAGCTCGCAACAGAATCATCAGTTACTGTCCGCGGCTGATTGCGTTGGACTGTCTCATCAACCAATCACCACACCGCGCAGTACATGTAGGGAGCCTCGTTGTTAGGTTCCACTCCGGTAGTTTACTAGACACTTTATGTTGCATACTTACATTTTCAATTTTTAAACACAGAAATAAAACTATCATTACATACATCATATTTTTAACTTCTCTCTACCTTCACGTTATCATCATGATTATCATCACCGATTTAAGAATAAAACTATAATTAATTAGTAATGCTATTACAATGCCTTTGTTTTTGGGCATTCTCCGAAGTCTAATTTTCAAAGAAAAATATTTGTTCCTCTTAGTATTTTCCGGTAAAAATGTCTTTTTAATTTAAGGTAAGATAATAGGGATATTAAGTTCACTGAGCTGCGCAATATCGCTTAGAAACAAAATTAAAATAAAAATTTAAAGAGGTTTTACCTGAATATCCAATATACTGAGACATGTTATGTTAAGATTATACGTCTTTTTTATTTATTTTTTTATGTAGTCAACAGAGGAGCAATAGATATTACAACTTTATTTTCATCACAACACTCTCAACGGTAACCATCTGGTCACTCAGTAATTTGTTATTATTAATAATTTAATAGACCATTTACTGTGGCTTAGATATAAACATTAAGTTTTTTTTATTTATTTTGACGGCATAAACAATTAACATAAGTTTGTATAGTGACAAAATAAATGTGTTGGAACAATATTATTTGTCTATCACGTCAAAAGATAAAGATCATGTTATGGGTTATCGTCACTTTTAATAATCATTAGTAACTTATAAAATTTTGATAAACACTGATCATTCAATTTACAGTATAAGAACTTACAGAAAAAATAAGTTGATACCCGTTTATAGAAAATATAGTGGTATATTGTTCAAGGCTGCACAATAAGTAATTGTATTTTTTACACTCTAATAGATTTTGGGATAGTATATGTAACAAAATTCTTCCGGAGGGATCATAAAAAGGTGAAGGCATAAGACGAATCAGACCATTTAAATGAATACTTATACATGAACCATTTTGGCTAGCTAAACTTTTAATGAAATCTCTTTAGAGAAATTTAAAACACTTGTAATACAATGAAGATCTTAAAATTTTATACAAAGAAATACAAAGTTAAAATCACACAATAAGAAATTAATCCACATTAGCACTTATAAAGCAAACATCATTTCATTTTAATTGTTTAAAATACAATATACAGTAATGAAATAATTAGTTTACATTAGTGTGTAGTTCTAAAATAAAAATTTAAAATGTTTTACTTTGAATGTCTTATTACAAAAAGCAACAATTTAATTTGTTGTAATTTCTGCAACGAATTATTATACAATTTACTAAAGCAATTTTATAATATTCCTCTATTAAACAACAAATGAAACGAAATATTCCTTTTAGAATATAAATCACACTGGGTACACTAAACTAGAATTTAACACCAAAATTATTGGTTTAAACATTAACGAACTTGTGTCGTTGTATTTAAAAATTGATATTATGGGTTCGTAATCAAATTATTAATATTGTTTAGTAGACCTATGATTGAACCTATTCAAATATTAAATTTTCACTTACTAAAAGTATGCATATTTTTAACTTCTTTTAATCTATGGAAATGGCCCCTATTTCAAGTGCGTGATACAACATATTTTGACTTGAACAATGCCATCTCTCATAATTTGCTATATTTATGGTTTCTTAGTCATTAATAAAAAATTTGGAACCCAAAAATTTTAGAACTTTGACAAAAAAAAGCAACGATGGCAAACATTATATGAAATTCTGAAAACTAATACACCGAATGTACGTATGCATGTATTAGCTTTAAAACATGTAATATTAGCAATGAAAAGTGTAACTGTCAATTATTTTTTTTATGTAAGAAAAGGAAAGTAAAATAATACGTACACAATAAAAAATTATAAAAACTCTATTTTTTGTTACTCAAGAGGTGGTTTACTAAAAGACTTCAAATTCATGTTTGGTCAAAATAAAAGTAATTTGAAAACAAGGAAGTTAATAGAACATCGTATTGCTTGTATGAAAAAGCAATTAAATCGCTGAAAAACTTTGTTGACTCTAGTTACCATTGTCTAATCCTAAGGCGGAACTAATTTATTTGTTCGTTTTCTTTTTATTGCTCTTTAGTTGAAGGTTTTACTTTTTAGGAGGAAAAAAATAACTAGTTTTATTCAAAAGTCGAATTTTTACTGAACTTAAGTTTATGCAACTTGAACAAAAGATAAGTCCTCGCCATGGATAACAGTTCTTTGTTGCAATTTAAAGTAAAAAGACTACTATCTTTTTCTAAGTATTTCTATGATAACCTCATGTAATTCAAAAGTATTTTTATTTTATTTTTTGTTTTAATTTTATTAAGAAAAGTATATTTTCTAAAACGTTATAACTCATAAAAGATTTACTCTTAACTTCGTTTAAATTTCAAAGTTGCTCTAATACCTATTGGAAGTCCATGCTTTCATTTAATCTTGGATGTAACATGCATTCTTTACTATTTTACTCACTGGCGTTTGATATATAAAATTAAGGTAATAGTTACCTCCTTCGTTGTCCCATAGACCTTGAGCTGGCAGGGAATTCAGTCGTAAGACGAACCGCAACGACGTTCTCCGTCGAGTTCCCCGAGGCACGCAGAAGTCGTCATGGTGCAGTAACTCTGGAGAGTCGATAAGACCATTCGCTAGTCTAAACAAGGACATAAAATTAGCATGATGACGACTGAGATGGATTGGTAGAAGACCGAACTTGGTTGACTCATCCACTTGGTTGACTTTTGTAGTTCAGAAAGAGTAGCCGAGTCGAACGCCAAGTACCCTGATGAACCTGCTTTATATCTGTTGCACTTGGTTGGACTAGTTGTTCCCGTAATTGAACCAGATGACTGAACCATACCCATGTAGATTTTGTAAGTATAGGCACACACAATAACCGTAAAAGGATTTCCGCTCCTTCCAAGAAAAACTAAAATCAATTAAAGGATGTTGTTTCTTCAAACTTCCAACTGAAAAATCCTGTCATCCCAATAGTTTAAGTCAGAAATGTTTGTACTTTTTAAGTTTTTTACTGGGAAAAATTCCAATTTTCAAAAGAGTTCGTATGAAAAAAAAAAAAAAAAAAAAAAAAAAACTTAAGTAGGAAAGTAAAGAAATTCGCTCGCCATTTTTGACTCCCGCGATTCCGTGTTGGCAGAGCGCCTTGCTGTGTTTGCGGTTTCGTAACAAGGATCCGTTTTAACGAGCAATAAAACACGCTGTGTCACAAGAATAAAGCGCTGTGGAGGGATTGTCAGCGATAAAGACAAGAAGGATTATCCTGAGCATCACCAATCCCTCGGACGGCCTAAATCCTCTCCTGTGGGGAAAAAGGAGTTCGCTGAGTGGTTATTTGATATTTAATGTTTATTGTAATTTCGATTTATATTATGATGAGATTTCCTCAAAGTAAAGTCATTTCCCGTAACTATAAATTGGATTTAAATCACATTATAACAACAGCATACGAGGTTCGACTAAAACATAGGCGTAGGTTAGCATATTTGTAGTCATTTTCTTTATGGAGTAGGGAAATTAATGAAAAAAAATTAACCCCCCCCCAAAAAAAAACAAAAAAAACTTCAATAATCCTTAGTTGTAGGATAAGTTTTATTTATGAAAAAATGAATTTGTATAAAAAAAGTAAAAAGTTATATTATTTTTTACTGGACTCACTATATCAGAATTGCGTTATTTGTTCACTATTGCTGAGCTTTACAGTATAAAAGAGGGCTTAATGATTTAGATTGATTCATTGTCAGTCCCAAAATGTTTATCAACAAAATGAAATAAACAAATCTGAAAATATAATTTTAACTACCAAGTGTTGATGGATTCATTGTTATAGTTGATTATGTTTTATAGTATTAGCAATATTAAGTATGTGTCATGATAGAACATTGAAAATTTTTCTATAAAAGATATTTTATATTAACTGTAGAAGTAGTGTGAAATTGTTGGTGCTGGCCCAGTTCAAGGTCACCCGAGGGATGACGTCATCGAGGTCAATGACCTCACCGATGACGTCATCGATGACGTCATCGATTGCGTCATCGATGACGTCATCACCAATGACGTCATTTCGATGACGTCATACCCATGACGTCACAGAAATGACGTGCTGATGACGTCATCACCCCTTACGTCATCAAAATGACGTCACCGACGCCACTAAGGTCAAGGTCATGCCGAAACTTAAAATTTTTTGGCACTTTTGCCGTTTCTCGCACTACGCTCCGAGTTTCAGTCCGAGTCCCCGTGACCTTGACCACTTGGAGCGAATTTTGGACGAGAAACGGCAAAAGTGCCAAGTTAAACTCGAGTTTCTGACATGACTCAGCCTAAATGGGCAATCGGTTATCCCTCAGGTGACCTTGAACCAGCACAACACCAACAATTTCATATTACTGTGACCTTGAAAACCTAACAACGGAGCGCCGACACCGATGCGCACCCCACGACAGCCACCGAGTGACTGACTGTCAGGCTCTGTGTACTCTAGGTATATCGGCTTGAGAGACTAAGACTCTAAACTGTCAGGAATGGGAGTAACTAACTGAATTTTGCAAGGAAAAGTCATTTCATCCAATATTTTAAACAAATCCTCATCAGTAAAACTGACATTAGTCTGTTTTGTATAAAACTTAGGGTGTCCGCGCAACAGTTTGCGCCACTTAGCTAAAGTCGAAACCCTCTTAACTTTGAGTGGTGGACAGTGAGCAACTAATAAAGCCTTAACACGGCTAAGTTTCTTACCTAAAGCGTCCCGCGACATGGCTTCTCCTCACAAAAGTCCGCACAATACTGAGAGACTGCTTGTAGCGCATGAGTCAAGGGAAAAGAGGTGGGGGAAACAGCAGGAGTGGGGGAAGGTCACAGTGGTGGGGGAAGGTGAGGTGGTACGCTGGAGTATCGCATCACTTCACCATGAGTTGTCCTACAGTCAACACACTGTTCTCTTGGCCCGAGTTGGCACTAGAAGAAACATTTCTGTACAGCTTAGGCTGTGAGAGCCGAGGAAGCAAAGTCAAAGTGGAAATTGTGTTAAACTCCAAGATGAAGAGTCTCCTAAATAAACTAATTGTATCCCTGCAATCCCCTATAACTTTAGAGAAATACCGCTTTATTAAGCGACACCTTATACTTTGGCAAAACGAAGTGGAAATGGAAAAGATTACAGTAAAATTAATTTAACTTAAAACTTGGACTGGACACTCATGGTGATACTACGTGGCGTGCAAACGCCACCCTAAACATTACAAGGTAGGTTATTAAGCACCTCTGGTACGATAACCGATGTGCTAGAGTTAAAGTGTGATGACCTTGAGTCAAAACACTGAAATACTACAAGTCGATATCGTCCCAGAGTTAAAGTGTAGTGACCTACATTCAGAACTTGTAAAATTACTTACATATAGAGAGCTAGAGAACAGCGAGACTCACCGCATGGAAGCCGGAGACATACTGGCGAAGCGGTGTTGTGCAGCCTAGGGACCCAGTTGTGGTGGGGGTATAGCCAACACTTAGAGTACAAGTGTTGTGGGTGACCTTGACCCACTTAACTTACCTGACCCCCCCCCTCCCCCCCCCGACAAAAAGTGAGAGCCCCCCCCCCCCGACAAAAAGTGCGAGCCCCCCCCCCGACAAATAGTGCGAGCCCCCCCCCCGACAAAAAGTGCGAGCCCCCCCCTCCACCCCCACCCCCTCCCCCACCCCTGATATCCTGGGCGTGGCAGCCCCGGTGGGGATATAAGGGGGCCCAGCCAGAGCCGGCTCGCAGTCCGCTCCCGCGCGTTGAACGTGAACGATCGGGGCGGACCGTCATAGGCATCACTAAAAATTGAATGGCGCCTTCAGTGTTTAGCGAAGTCTACTCTAACTTTAAGACTTTTATTAGTTGTAAGATATTGCGCTTGCGTTTGGGTATTGCGAATTGTTTTATATTAGAGTGTTTTACTTGTACCCTATGTCTCCTGTGTGTCTTTTATCCTTTGTGTCTTGTTTGTCATATGTGTTTAATGTGTATGTGCTTGTTCCAGCATTGACTACGTTGAGCTCAATTGTGTGTTGTAAGTGTGTTATATTTTTTTCTAAAGTGTATACGCTTGTTGTAGCATTTCCCCCTTGAGCTTTTGCAATGCTCAAAGTAAATCGTAAAGACAGGGAACGGGAGTAGGCCCCCGTGTAAAGTTACTTTTGTATAATTGTTAGGCTCCTCTCATGCATGCTTCAATGCGGCTGAGAAATAGGAGTTGGTCCGTTTGTACGCCTATATGGGGGTAATGAGCCGATGGCCTCTGCACTCGGACCGAGGACGTAAGCCACTAGGGTGTCCTCAGTTAGTTTCCCTTCTGGAAACTCAAAATTATGTAAATGAAACTTTGTTAGCTATTTGTGTTTTTTTTGTCCCCAAGGCCCCCGAACATTCGTGGTTCGCCATGGATGTACGGGGGCCGAAATTTTTTAATGTTCGTATGGCCTTGACCTAGTAAGAACTTATATAAATTTACTGCATTGCTGAACTTAAATATTAAAGATAGGGAACGGGAGTAGGCCCCCGTGTAAAACCACGTTTTATAATTGTTAGGCTCCACTCATGCATGCTTCAATGCGGCTGAGAAATTGGAGTTGGTCCGTTTGTACGCTTATACGGGGGTAATGAGCCGATGGCCTCTGCACTCGGACCGGGGACATAAGCCACTAGGGCTGTCCTCAACCTCTTTCAAAATTATGTAAATGACTTTTTGTTAGCTATTGGAAAAGTTATTTGTTAGCAATGCAGTAAATGCTTAAGTCTTGCGTGGTGAAGGTTAGACGACATTGGATGTTGCCTGTTGTCATAGTTGGGTCTCTTTGGAGGCTACAGCGATGACAACCCAAGTGCCCCACACCCCCATAGGGGGGTGTGGGGCTTATTTTTTTAAAAGTTTCGCGTGACCTTGAACCAAATATTAAAGTTTCTCTTTGGATTTTAAGTGGTAGGTATTACAAAGACACAAGTCTGGAGTTCCCCATAGTTGTATCTTTTCGGAGACTATAGCGATGGCAACATAAGAACGCCTATAAGGGTTTATTTCTTTAATTAACCCCCCCCCCCCGACAAAAAGTGCGAGCCCCCCCCCACCCCCCACCCCTTATATCCTGGGCGTGGCAGCCCCGGTGGGGATATAAGGCGGCCCGGTTGCACGCACTTCTCATTCCTGCTCCAGCCTTTGTTGGAAGCGCTTCTCCGTTTTTTGCAATTAACGCTCTCTCTCTCCACCGCAACATGCGCTTCAAGAACTATCCACCCGTTCTCCCATACATCAAATCGAATCCAACCAACACGTCTACTCCGACCAACACAGCTACTCCGACTTCAACATCCGCTGCTCCGATTCTTCAAACGTGTTTGATGAGCACAATCCTCAGCTGTTTGGAGATGCCGTCGGCTCCTTCAATGCCCAGCCTATCTCCGCTGCTACCAACGGAACCAACAAGTCCAAGTGTCAGTGGTGCTGGTGATGCTCCGTCGACTTCAAGAGGGGCTGGCGCTCACCCTGCAAGCAGCCGAGTGCTCATAGCATCACCGCCAATCTCATTGCTGTCAGATTCTGATTCGGAGTCAGCGGTCTTTGAGGAGAAGAAGTCGAGGTCCAAAATCATTCCCTACTCCCGTACACAGAAAATCCTTTCCTATACAAAGACCCAATGTCCACTACCCGTATCCCCCATGCCATCCACACCAGTCAAACCATCCTGTAAATCGATCTTTTCCCCAGACAATTCTACCTCACCCAAAGCCAACATTCCATCTACAGTCAAACCATCCCGTAAATCGATCTTTTCCCCAGACAATTCTACCTCACCTAAAACCACCATTGATCTAACCCATTCTCCTACCCGACCCAAAATTATTTGCAAATTGCCCCTTGACCGTGCTAAACCATCACCCTCCATCCTTTCCAGCCAGCCTAAGTTAGATCAAGCGCCGCTCCAAAACACTAAGAGTCCAACACAAAAGAAACGTAATCGTGTTAAATGCCCTGCTGGCAAGCGTGATAAATGCGATTATGTTTGGTTTAGCAGAGAGGCTGTGGTTCTTTGTTGTCCGAGTTTTGCTCTTCCAGAAAAAGATCGTTGCCAACGACACTTGAATAAGAAAATCAAAATTCCGACACCAAAGCCCTATAGCCTTAATATTATGCCTGAAAAGTCCAAGTTCAAACACCCCAACAGTCCGCAGAAGCTGAAAATTAATAGGCTCAAGAGGGACAAAAAATATTATTTCATTGTTCAAGCTTATGGAGCATTTAACATAAATGTGCAAATCATTCTAAAAGGTGATGGCCGCCTTCATAGAATGAAAGTACCACCTGCGATGGTACAAAGAGAATTTTTTGTCCCCGGGGCTTATTTAATTCGAAGAAAAGGATGCCTATCTGTTTGGGAAATGGACTAGGACATGGGCTCACCAAAAAATCAAAATTGTTTAAAAGTGTTGGACATTAATTAAATTTCTTCTTCCAAATTATTTTTTCCAAATTTAGTCCTAACCCTCTTAAAGTAAGGGAGAGGGGTATTATACAAGTCAACTAATAAAAAAAAATACTTGACTTGTATAATACTTTAACCTGGCGGTGATGTAAAGTCACTGGGACAATCTCAAACCGTGTCCTTGAGGGTGAAGACTAAGTTACAAAAATCTTTAACAAATAAAAACTTACCTCCAAACACTTGTAGCTTGCTACAAGTGTTTGGAGGTAAAAATTTTTCAAAGTTCGAATGACCTTGACCCATATTAATTACAGTTTAAAGTAAAGTGCTAACCTTACAACTAATGTAGTGTATCACGTAATACCCCCACTCCAACGCTCTTACTAAGCTTGTATGAGCCGTTCATGTGCTTCAGTCTGTTCCTGTGCTTTGTGGTAAACATGTCACGGTACAATTACAAAGGTGGTGACTTCTTGATAGATCAACACAATGCTTGGGAAGTGCTAAACCGGCATAGAATGGAAGTTGAGTGTTGTATAAGACGAGATGGGTCTACATTTTATTTATGTATTATAAACAACCAAACTCATAAGTATGAACACTGGACAAAAATTAATTATAACAACATAGATGAGCTGTTTGCTTGGGTTTTTGAGGTGTGTAAAGTTATTGAAGAAACCAAAACGATGGGTGTGTTAAAGGTATGTAAAACCGATGACCGCGAAGACTAATTGAAATTTATTGCAAGTCCTTAAGCCCCCCCCCATAACCCCCACCCCCTCCCCCACCCCCTCCCCAACCCCCTCCCCCACCCCGCCCCCCCACCACTACAAATAGGTATATATAGGAGTGGTAATCCACTGTCCGCTCATTCAGCTTGCAACCGTTAAGCCGAACGCCATGTCTTCAGCTTCTTCTTCTAACTCCACCTCAGGTGTTGGGCCAATCCGATCGGGGCCTTCATCAAGGAGTCGTGTCCGGTTCTCCGGCTTTGGTCCTGTGAGGAAGGAGTTGCGAAGCAGCGGAGCCTCTCAACCAACCACGACGGACGCGTCAACTCAGACTTCACCAAGCATCATCGAGTGGTACAACGAAGTCATAGAGCAAAGGGACAGAATGCTAGAGAATACTCGCAGTGAGCTACTTCATATCCGGAGTAAATGGGAAAAACTAATTAGGAAGTGTGAAAGCCTGTTGGACAGTGATGATAGTGAGGATGAGAGTGGATAGGTGTGTGGGGTAAAGACTTGGACTGTGACTTGTGTGTTTGTATGAAATTCAATATTGGTTAATGCTTTATGTGGTATGACCAATTGATTTTTTTTTTCATTTAATATGCACGATAAGGTCTTAGGTAAAGACCTGCCCCGTTTTTTACCATTGAACACACGGTGGGCTTCTTCCTGCCTTTTCTGCTAGATCGTCGTCTTCTTATATTTCCTCCATGTTTTCTTGTGGTTGACTTCCTTTTTACCCTTCCTCTCCTCCTTTTTACACCTCCTACTGCTCTTTTAGCCTTCATACCTGCTGTTACTGCTAAAGCTGCTGCTTTTTCTGCTATTCTAGCGTCACTTGATTTTACTCGTTGCCAAGCTATGTCCGCAAGCTTTCTGTCTGCTATCGATCTATTTTTTGAATCGGCAAACGTGGAATATGCGATATCGTGTTCTTTACAAGCCTGATCTAACTTGTTTATGCCTGGATCAGCTCTTTCCAGTCGTTTTTTCAATTTAGTTCCTGGTCCGCAATACTGATAACCTCCCGGTATATGAAATTCGTATGGTAAAGCGTCTATTGCTCTATTTACGATAGATCCTACTGGAATACGGTTTAAAGCTTTACTTAACAGAGAAACCGCTGTGGACGTGATACCGCCTCCTTTCCGTATAGTGTCTCGATATGGACTGGTGTAATGAAATGCCATGATTGTCTTTTATATTCGAAAAGCGTAACCTATGTGTTACCTCTATGACAGGTTGCACATAAATGAAGTCATTTTATGAGTTATTTAATTAAATATCAATATCACCCCAATCTGATGATCTAAACTTTTGCGTTTTAGGGTTAATAAAGTATTTATTATAAATTTCTCGTTTAATATAATCACCTCTCGCGGATTCATCATAAGTATTATGTCCCGATTTTCCTTGAAGAATATCTGGTGTAAAATGATTGTGTAAATCAAATATCGCATTACCTAAAACTTTTATAAGAAAATTAACAGTGACAGCATTATCTACATGTTCAGGGTCTTTAAGGTTTGTTATACGTTTATTATTACAATTATACACTTTACTATCCTTAAATGATGTTGTGATGGTCTGTCCTACAGTTGCAGCATCATTCGGGTGTCTTCCTGCTCTCAAGTTTGTAATATTGTTATTATTACATGTAAAAACTGCAAAGTGTAAATTTGGATCTAGATGTACGGTTTGTGATAAAGCAGCTGCATCATGATCCTAATGACCCCATGACACGTTTGATAACTTTTTATCCATGCAATCCCAAGCATTATTTTTGTATGTTAATAAATTAAATTTTTCATTACCTTGAACGAATTCATCCCCTTGCTTCGATACTACTTGATTTTGTTTTACAAAAGAGGTTGTTTCTTGTTTTAAGGTTTCCATCATTTGACCCACTGTTGCACCATCTGATGGCGCCGAACCATCTTTAACATTGCTAAACAATTACCAAAACAATCTATAACCCCTACATCACGTATGATACAATGATCTTTTATATATTTGAGGTTTACAGCATCATTTTCATTTTTTGGATAACCTATATCGTTAATAACAAATTTATAAAAAGAAAATCCATCTTTTGTCTTTTCAGGTATCAAGGAATGTAAATAGCGTCTATTTACGCTGTCTTTTGCATCTTTAGGGTCATCTACGTTGGATATACGTTTATTGTTAGCACTATACGTTTTCCCATTGAATTTTAACGTATTTTTTAATTCAGATGACAAATAACCTTTGTTTATTGCATCACCGTTTTGATTTGGTTTACCAACGTTGATGATTCTATGATCTTCTGCGTCATATGTGTTATTTTTTAGTCTTAATGTTGGCGATATCTTTTCCTTTAATATTTTTAAATTTATTGCATCGTTTTCATCCGTAGGATCTTTTATGTTTTTTAACCTTTTATTACTCATATCATAATCTCCATCAGGTGTTTGTGGTAAACCAGCACTTCTTTTTAAACTATTGGCATAATATAACCCATCCGAGGAGTAACGTCCGAACTTGTCGACACTCATGGTGCAACTGAATAAGTAGTGTCTTTTGGCCACTCCTGGCTCAGGTCAAGGTCAGCGGTTGGAAGTGGCAGGTGTGGGGTTGGAAGTGTGGGGTGGGGGTGACAGTGATGGATGGGTTTGGGAAGTGGGTCAAGGTCATCCGGAGGGGGTTTTAAAAAAGTGGGAGCCGCAGGGGCTCGGTGGGAATGGGGTGGGGCGGCGCCGGGCCGCGGGAGGTTTTAGTTTATTTTTAAAATTAAATCAAAGTCGTGTTCTTGTGCAGAGAGGTGTTGGAGTGCCGTCCACTGGTGAGGGAGTGGTAGACGCCGAAGGTGGTGGCGAAGAGAAGGTAGACGCACAACATGCACAGTACGCATTTGAACAGTTGCAGCAGGCGAACCATCCCTTGTTGATTTTCCGTTTCCAATTGCAGCCTGTTGATCTCTAGTTTGAGTCTGTCCTCTTCCAATTGTGTTTTAAGTGAAAAATCATCCATCATGTTTGTGTGCTTGTTTTAATTTCTGTAGGTGAAACGGGAGCGGTGTTGACGGTCGGAAAGTTGGCGATGAAATGAGAAACGAAGATGAGAACAGGGCATATTTACTGGAAAGTGGTGGGGGGTTAAAAAAAAAACAGTTGTGTGTCCGATCAAACGTCGTCGTCAGCTGTCGGTGTAGTTTTGGAGGATGCAGGAGTGAGTTTTAGCAAACTATCTTCATCTTCAGTCTCAACTCTATCGCATGTTGGACAACCGTAAGCAAGTTCCAAATTCATAGTGATGCAGTGGAATTTGTCTATAATATCTTCTAATGTTTCCATTATATCTTTTAAATCATGTCTTGTTCTAATTACAAAAGTAGATTTCATTAGTGCTAGCGGATCGTTGTTCATCGTACGGGAGTCGGGAAACAAATGGCGAGCGTCAGTCAGCGGCTCGCTTATATGCGGGCAAGGGCGGTGGAGGGGGAAGTGGAGGGGTGGTGGCGTGGTGGGGGAAGTGGAGGGGTGGTGGCGTGGTGGGGGAAGGGTGATATACCCCCATGCGAATCGTTGGCCAGCGCATTTCGCAGCAAAACGCCGTTCGGGTAGGTAGTAGGAGGTGTACTAAGATAACCATTAGTTGTATTTTTAAGTTAGGAATACTAATAATGTTTGTAAATTAAATATTAAATTTATATTTAACCAGAGCTTGCATTTCTTGTTCCTCGTCGTTTAATTCAACAATTTTAACACCATTAGTTGTCTGTTCCTCTTCCTCTGCACTTTGCGACGATGAAGACATGGAGGTGGCAGAAGATGATGATGAGGATGAAAATATTTTGGTAGGATTGACGTATTGCACTGTGATGTTGATCCATCTTAAAGGATAGTTATCAATGAGTGTAAGTAAGTTTTGGAATAGTTTTTCCATCTCTTCTCTGTCGGTAATTAAATGTTGAAAGGAAATGAATTTATCATCCATGTTGTTCTCAGTGCGAGTAATGAAATAAGAATGAGAAGCGTATCGAATGATCCGTAGAATATATGTTGTAAAAAATAAGTGGTGGGGGTAATCTCAAGGTCAATCAAATGGAGTTTTAAAAAAGGGCTGCAGTCAGTGACTACAGCTATACATCTGAAGCTTCAACAGGATCAGTAGACCAATCTGATCTGTACTTGCACGCACTTATGATGCATGTACAAAAGTCGTCTTTATAATATGCATTGCACTCTCGACAATTGACAAGTTTTTCCGGATGAAATTTGATACACCTCTGGGGACAGCAAGTGTGGAAGTATCGTGATTTATAAATCTTGATGGTTCGCAATTCCGGTGGTGGTAGTTGCTTTGTCTTGCATTTACAGTAACAGGATCCGAAGAATTCACACTTTGTACAAGCTAATCCGTCTACCATCCATCTTCCTAAATCGGTGCATTTTTGTTCACAACAGTAGCGCGGTGCGTCCTCGTTTTTCTTCTCTTCCATGTTGGCGCTTCTAAGTGTTGGCAAGAAATGAAGTTGTATAGTGTAGGATAGCGTGTTTTATAGACTAGGAAAAGTGGTGGGGGTAATCTCAAGGTCATCCAAATGGAGTTTTAAAAAAGATCATCTTACAAGTGTAAGATGTATTTATTTAAGATACTGAGTTTTTATTTTCTTTTTCTTTCTTTACATCTTGTTTGTATTTTTCTTTTTCTTCTTTAGCCATGGCGATGAGATCTTCAGTGGAGAGTGGATGTACTTCAGGAAATTTTAGAATTAATTTTGGTTGGAATCCCTCTTTAGTCAATACTTAAAGATCGGACGTCATTTGTTCTACACTTTGATAGTCTTTTCCGTAGATTTTTCCATTGAATTCAATCATCATTCTGTACAACATGGTATTAGTAGTTGTTTTCGCTGCGTCAGTTGGAGAGCAAATGATGATTCTGTTAGGTTACACGGTCCTTTTATAGATGCTACAGCGACCACTTGATATTATTTAACATTAGTAATATTTCTGGAACTTAACATTACTTTGAGTAGATGGTGTTGTAGTTGAAGGTTGTGTGGAAACGAATACTTCTTCGTTGCAGAACTTCTGTTTAGGAAACATCCTCATGTTGTTAGCGTAAACATCAATATTTAAACGATAACCACCGGCAAATAACACTCGCAGTTCATTAATAAAATCGTCGAGTTCTTCAAAAGTTGTAATGGTGGTGGTATCATATGATGCACACTTAACCTTAAGAGACATGTTGTTATTCGTAATAACTGGAGAGCCAACAGAGATGTGTACAGCACGAAAGGTAGTCGTAGACTGATGAGATCCTCAAGAAAATTACGGCCTTTATATACCCTCGAAACTAGGTCAAGGTCATCCAAACGTGTTTTTAAAAAAAAAGCAACATATCGATAGTGCAGAAACACTATCGATATGTTGCCTTTTCTTATTATTTTTTTTTCATTTTTATTTTTTATTTATTTAAAATCAGTTACACACATGTACAACAGTATATATAAACTACAGACTAGTTGCTAGTAGGCATAACATGAAGTGTAAGTTCAGTAGAGTTGGTTCCACTAGGACCGTGGGATGCCAAATAGAGTGCGCCGGGGTGAATCAGTCGTAAATCTTCATTCTGCAGCAGTTGAACGAAGCGTTTGGGAAGAAACACTTGAAATTTCGGTTCATCACCAGGTGTGTAGGGTGCTTCACTCAATGTGCAATTGATGGCGTCTCCAACTGATGTTTCCATCTTCTTAATAGTGTGAATAATGTAATGTTTTTCTTCTTTCAATTCTGAACATTTCTTAGTCGGTAGTATTGTAGATTTAGAATGTTTGTTGAATTGATCAACAAGCGACTGTAGAAAAGTTTGCGATGCCATTATTTTTTCTTACTATTGTTCGTCTTCTTCTTCTTGTGCTTGCGCGTCAGAGGTGTTGACTCCTCGGAGGTTAGAGTAATACTCATGCATTGTCATAGTGCCGCTCTCGCTTATATACCCATCGCTTCCCCCACCACTTTGCTGGAGATAGACATTCAAACGATATGCGTTCTTTAAAGCACATTGAGACTGCCGATGTTTAAAGTTTTTAGATGCAATACAGATGTTAGCAAAGTAGCAATAAAAATCTTTCTCCATTTGCACATTTATCACTTCATGGTTTGTATATGCTTGTATCCAATTTGCTTTTTCCAATCCTCTTGTAAAAATAGTTTTGAACTCTTTGCAGAAATGATTCATAATGTGTGGCATCATATTGTAGGTTATAAAACCTTCATCCCATGTTAGATTATGAAAATGTTTCATCAACCATTTGTTTGTTACTTTAGCTTTGGTTGTTAATCTGTTGAACGGCAAAGGAGGCATGAATAAAAAATGATAAACAACAGATGTTATCATATCTAGTACCACTAACTCTTTAATTATAAAATTTCCATCATTACCACGGAATGCCTGAAACTCTATGATACCTCGCTTTACTTCCATTATTTCCGTCTTCTTAGAGAATGAAACTCGTTTATCCATGATGACGTTCAGTAGACAACTGGTATGTCAATGCGGATTGACAGCCTTTTATACTCCAACATTCTTCTTCTTCTTACTTAAAATATTCTTTGTCTGTTTAATTTGTTGTTGATTGTTGATTGTTGAAACGTGATTCGTTTTCCTTGTTTTCTTGCTTTTTTTCTTCATCTAAATTAAAGTTGGTTTGATTGTGGTGTAACTGTCTCCACATCTCTACTTCATGCGGGATCCTATTGAAGATTGAAGTATCTACTGGACCGTATAGGATTGGAACATATGGTTGTCTATCCAATGCATCAGTTAAATAATCTTTGATAATTGTACTTGAGAATATTAGCTGTTTTAAATATCTTGTTATAGGACCAGTAGCACAAGTTAAAGCGTAAAACTCTTCTTTTGTCAAATGTATTTTTATATTATATTTAGTTAAATCTCTAAATCGAACTAGTTGTTGACCACGTTGTTTAACAATATCGATTTCAATATTTGATTCGAACAAACCTAGTTTTGTTTTTCTTCCAAACGTATTGTTACTCAAATAGCATTCCAAAAGATGTATATGTTTCATAAAAGATTCCCAAGAAGATTCAGTGAAGGTTACCATTTTAGATCCGTGATTCAAAATAACAGTTGGAGAGTAATCCAATGATTTCATTACTCCAGCAGACACAGTCTTTGTCATACAAGAAGAAATAGGATAAAATATTCTAAGAAATACCTCCATTAAGATGTTGGTAGAAATGTTATCTTCAATTTTCCTTTTCTTCGTTTCTTTTTCAACTTCCTCTTCGTCTGTCTTCTTATGTTTAAACTTGAGGAACTCTTCCATTTCCTGTTCAACTTGTCTTTCTATATCCAAACTATTGTCAGCCATAAGAGGTGTAGTTTCTTCATTAGCACTTGATGTAGCAGAACTCATCTTGCGGACGATGTTACCCATACGACAATCAAAGATGAAATGAATTTCCAGCTCTTCTTTCTCGCTTTTATACTCGCAGATGACCTAGATATTGTTGATCTTTTGTAAAAACCTTACAAATCGTGCAGATGTTGTATTAATCTTTTTTAAAGTACATTCTTCACAATTCCTGTCAGCGGTGTGTAAGTAACTATTTTGTCATGTAGAATTAAACAGTATGCTGAAGTTCCATCTGGTATTTTATCTTCAAATTCCATTTCAATTTTTATATCTACACTTGAAGATTTCACAGATTCATTTTGTTTTGAACAATCGATTACAACAATTGGAGCTTTTGAATAAAATTGTTCTGGTGATAGTAGTGGTGTATTTGTCTTACCATAATATGACGATTGAAATCTTGCATACATGTCATATAAAATGGAATAACGTTTCTTGTCAAATGAAACATTTAAACTGTCATATGGAAAGAACTGAGAGTTTAGAAAAACTTTGCAATTCTTTATCTTGCAATGGTCAAATTGACCAGCGTGCGCAGTTATAACATCTTTTCGTTTAGTCTGAAAACCGACTATTATGTACCTTGCTCGTTCTAAATAAGTAGAGGTTTTAACAGTCCATGTTTGTCTTTCTGTTTGAGGTAATATGGGGTATTCATGAAATTCCCAACTTCTAAATGGTATTACAATATCACGGTCAGATTTTAATTTTTTCAATAATAATACTCGATGTTCATCCGCCAATCTGACATGTGGTACTCTCCATACAACTTTATCCAATTGAAGTTGCCATTCCAAATCGGCATCTTTTGTTCCACTTGGCGCTTGTATTACATCCTTATTCGTTGAAGATCTGAGCAGTACCAGTTCTTGCTTTACATTTATTATTATTCTCTTGTAATCTTCTGCGAATCCCAAAAGCAATCGTAAAGGCACATTAAAATCAAAGTAACCTTTTGAATTAGGAGTAATAGTGTCTTTATCAGGAGTCACCCATCCAGCCGAGATTAAAGAATTCTTTTCATGGGGTGTTATTGAAGTCAATCCTTTCAAAGTTGTTGATATACCAACTTTTTTTGTTGAATCAACTGTTACTCCAGATATCTCATATCTAATTTCATCAAACAGATATGCCATAGGGTTATTTATAAAAGGAACAGTTGAACCAGATTTTCCATCCAATGTTGTTACTCTTCCTTCGATATATAAATAACTTTCACATGGTAATGTGTAGATATCTTGTTGTTGAATGGGAATCCTTATTTCATCATTATTATTTAATTTTGATGAAGTGTAAGGGTTGTGAGTGTGATATTCCTTCTCCCATAGGGTTTCGTCGAATGTCGGTCCTTGCGCTATATCCAGTATATCCATGGTTGGCAAGTTTTAGTCCGATCTTTTGTAGGAAGCGTATGTTGTCCGGTGTTAACTCGTCGAATGTTGAGGAGCTACTGAGCTCCCGACTCTTCCGTTGTGGTTTAAATGATAATCCCATGTTGACTTTATGTTGCTGCTCTGATATGTAACCGTATAGTTATTGTTTCTCCTCTAAAGTCAACACTAATGCCGTCTTGATCCAATATGTTCAGTACGATGTCTGAAATGAAACTGGTGTTTAACGGTAGGTATATCAGGTTTTGTGGCTTCTCAACTATTTTAAAACCAGGAGCTACTGTGGGGTAAAATGTATGTAATATGTGTTGATTTACTCCATCTCTATATGATCCGTGTATAATATTACACGTTACATCAATACTGTTCACCTTTAATATTGTTACTGTTGTATCGCCAGTATAATCATTTCCAGGAGCTAAAATTCCTTTCTTCTTTGAAAATCCGAGCAAATTGCCGATTGAGTGGTCTAAGCTAAAATCTATATAATACTTTGAAGTTATTTCTGCTTTTAATGTATTATTATTACCTTTTATAGAAATATTTTCTTCTCCAAGCTTTTTTTGGTTTATACTTTTTTTGGTTACTTGGTTTATATCGTCTATTTCATATGCTCCTGTAGATAATGGAATTATTTTCAATTGTGAATAATTTCCTTTTTCATCTTTACTCTCATAATAATGTAGTAAATTATTTTTTCCTTCTGTAACATTGGGAATTGAATTGTATGTAGTCAAATCCAATAATGCTGCTTCCCATAGTTTGTCCGTAGATAAACGTAACGCTGGGAAAAGTGTACTTTTCAATGTTGACGAATTTCCGCTCAGCGACACTGTATACGATGACATCTTAAAGCTGACTGACGCTCTTCGCTAGGAACTCTAAACATAAATGTCCGCATATTTCTGTATTGCTAGGTTGTTCTCTTTTGTAGTTGTAGAATATATTCTTGGAGTCCCGAAAATAATGTTGAAGTTCTTTTGGTGGCGGTAAATTTCCAAAACTATCAAAGTAGTAAACATTTTCTCCAAGTTTTTTATAACATACCCAATGAGTACCTGGTCCATAATTAGAGTCTAAGTTTACTATTCCAGTTTCATTTTTCCACACTCTATTTGGTAATGTATCTTTCATAAAAACTCCTCTGAAGAATGGTATTCTTAAACATTTCACATATTTTGACAGTTGATAGTTTGTTAATGCTTCATTTGGAATTATCAATTTATTCTTCTCATTTAATACACACGGTACGGTCTTAAGTAAAGACCCGATCCGTTTTTTACCATTGACCATATGGATGTTTTCTTGACTTTCTTTTTAGGGTTAGTGCGACGTCTTCTTTTGATGTTCCCGCCTCTTTTTGCAGCTTCTTTTTTACTAGGTTTTCTCCCGCGTCGTCTTCCACCACCTAACTTTGCTTTCGTCTTCATGGCTGTTGTCACTGCCCAAGCTGCTGCTTTTTCCGCAATACTGGCGTCACTTGATTTAACCCTTTGCCAAGCTTTTTCCGCTAGCGCTCTATCCGCTATTGATCTATTTGTTGAATCTGCAAACTTGGAATACGCTATATCGTGTTCTTTGCAAGCTTGATCTAATTTATTAATTCCAGGATCTCCTCTTGCTAAACGTTTTGCCAACTTAGTTACGGGTCCACAATATTGATAGCCTCCGGGCAGATGAAATTCGTATGGTAAAGCGTCTATTGCTCGATTTAGAACAGCACCAACAGGAATCCGTCTTAGCAGGGATAACGCAGCTGATGTTATACCACGTCCTTTCTTGCCGCTGTCTTGACGACGACTGAGCATTGCGGTCTTCATTATGTTGTCTTATATAACCAGCGTGTTTACTCCACGAGCTGCTTTACATAAATGAATAACACATGCACAATTTTTATATTTAAATACTTAATTATTCAAATTAATTATATACTGATTTATAATTCTATTTTTAATCCAAGCTTCTCGTTCATCGGGTTGAATCATCACATGACTCGTTGTACTAGCTATATGATTGTGGGTATCGATAAGTAAATTGCCCACTATTCTTATTAAACAGTCTAAAGTTACAGCATCTTTTGGATGTTGGGGATCGTGTAACTGCATAATACGTTTATCATTACACGTGTAAGCAGTTGAATCACTTTTCGACGTTGTTATGACTTGTCCAATAGTAGCAGCATCATTTAAATCTTCTCCTGGTAAAATATTAATTATTTTCTTCATCTTTGCATCATATTTGGTCCCAAAGTGTTTATCCCAAGTTATTGTTTGTCTCAATGTAACACAATCATCATCTTCATAACCAGGATAAATATCTTTTATTCTTCTATTACGACCATTGTATGTACCTAATGTACCACCACTCGCAATTAATGTTTGCACCATTAGAGGTACATCTGTATCTTTTATACCAAATCTTCCATTTGTTATTGTTTTATGTCCTGCATCCCATTCATCATTATTTCCTTGCATTAAATCAAACTTTTCATTTCCATGTATAAATGTATCTCCTCGCTTTAGCACGGCATCTTCATGTTTTACAAAATTCGATGTTCCCCTTTTTAATTCTTTAGATAACTGTTCCATAGTAACAGCGTCTTTTGGTTGAGAAGCGAACTTTACATTTGACAACACTTTCCCATGACAATCGATTTCATCACCATCTTGTAAAATACAGTTGTCCTTGATGTATTTCAGGTTTACAGCATCCCCATCTTCCTTTGGGTATCCAATGTCATTTATTATAAATTTATAAAAAGAAAATCCGCGTTGAGTCTTTTCCGGTATTATAGAATGTAAATATTCTTTATTAACTGAATCTTTATCATTTTTTGGATTTGCCACGTTGGTTATTCTATGATTTCCAGCATCATATGTCTGTCCATCTTTTAAATTATTACCCCATTGTAATTTTAAAGTATTTGAAAGTTCAGATGATAAATACTCTTTATTAATTGCATCAGAACTGTCAGTTGGTTTACCAACATGAATTATTCTATGTGATTTAACATCGTAAGTATTCTTGTTTAATTTCAATGATGTTGAAGTTGCTTCTTTTACTGTTTTTAAATTTGCTCCATCAGTATCTTCTTTTGGGTCTTTAACAAATTTTAAACGTTTGTTACTCATATCATAGTCACCTTCAGGTGTTTGCGGCAATCCACTTCTTTTTCTGTTTTCTCCTCCTTGTACTCCTAGCCCGGAGTACCGTCCAAACTTGTCGACGCTCATGATTGAACTGATCCACTGTATGCTCACAGCTCTCTTATATATCCGTGATGATTTATACAACTATTCCACGATTTCGAAGTTCGTCAACTAAAGCCACCCATTCATTATTTAAGCCTGTATGACCAGCTTCCATGGCTTCATGTAATAGTCTCATTCTATCAACCAATTTATTTATATCATTATAGTAAATCACATTTGTATTATATAGGTTTTTCATTAAACCTTTACCAGACGTCGAAGTTTCTCCTTTTTTCTTTTTACCATATTCATCCATAAGTGATAAGTCCATAAGTGATAAAGACTTCCTCTTTAGCGGTTTCTTCAAAGCGGGCGCAGTTCGTAATGTTGGTAGTTTTCTCAGCGGAAACAATCTTTTTATTACAACTGTATATTTAGTTGCGCGTGTTCTATTTATCATTGAATCTTTGGAGTAATTCTTCTTATGAGCATTAGTATTTTGCAAAATTTCTTTAAAAGTATTTAAATCTTGTACCGCATATTTTATAGGTATATTTTTAAAAATCAGTTCAAATAATCCTTTTGTTCCTTTATATTTATGCTCACCAATAACAATGTCATCATCTTCAGTCAAATGTACTTTTGAATCTCCTATTTTTAATTCATTTCCATCAATTCTCGCACCATATACATGTGACTTGTGTAGTTTTGGGTTTGCTTTTATTTCATGTAACATCTTCATGATATACTTTCTTCCAAGAGGTCCTTGTTGCAATATATCACTACTTAATTTTGTTAGATTTGGAATTGATTGTTCTGCTTCAGGTATATGTTGTTCTTGTTCTTCTTTTTGAACATTTATTTCTGGTTCTTCTTCTCTTGTTTCTTCTTCTTCTTTTTGAGAAACTTCACTATCACTTGTGTAAGAATCATCATCTTCTTCCTTTTTTAAACTCTTTACTTCAAATTTGGAAACAGGTAGCAAAACATCTCCTTCATAATGAGGTTTACCAATAGTTTCTGTTATCTGTTTTAAAGGTTCTGTAATAGGCTTAAATGTAGTCTCCAGGAATTCTTCTCTTTCATTCAAACCCATTCTTAATGCTCGATTTTTAAGTCTAATCGAGTCACTCAGTGATTTTATTTCTTTTAATAGTTTTTCTTGGTTCACCATGTTTACGCTGCGAGGTCCAATCTATTACTAAACGTATCATTAATCGTTCAATGGATTAATACAAATTTATCCAATCCTATACGATATCTTCCATTTTTTATAGCTTCTTCTTTCATAATAACAAGAAATCCATATTTTTCAGCCCATGCTTTGCCACACATTTCTTTAAATTTATCAAATGACATGTCTGCATTTACATGATCATTATATATGTGCTTTAAATTTGTTTCATCCTGCTTGAAGATAATAAGTAGATTTGCATTATCTCTTATTAGTTGTTTTGGAATTTTGCTGTAAGTTTGGCCAATATAAATGCTATCAATATTATAATGTCTCCCCATGGCAAAATAACTTCTAATAGTGTCATGATTTTCACAAGATACATCATCGAATATAAATATAGAAAATGGTTTAGCCTCGTTTGGCTCCATTATAGTTTCACTAGCATTAAACTTGTAGAAATTAACTTCAGGCACACTTGCGAGTACCTTATCCAATAATTGGTATTTGGGTTGTTGCAAAGATTTGGAAAAGATATAAATGTTGTTGAAACGTAATCCTTTAGGATTTGTTATTAAGTTAAAAACCACATTCGTCTTTCCACAATTTGACGGTCCAGTTATTAAACATCTTATTGTGTTTGGCAGTAGTTCACCATGTTTTCCATGATTTAACTTGTCGTTGTCAACTGTTAATTCATCAATATTATTAATAAAAAATCGATCCTTTTGTTGCACAATCTCCATCTTGTCTAAAGGTTAAACACGTAATGAGTTGAAAAATTGCTACACCAAGTCTTTTGTAGGGATCCAAGAGTCTTCACTTTTATCAAATCCCAACCAACGTACTTTAACCTTATCCTTTTTTCTTTGTAAAATTTTTTCAACAAGATATACATCTCCGACTGATGATTTTAACAACTCATGTCCGTAGAATCCACCTTCGAGTAATTCACCCTTGTTGTCCTTTAAGATGTAAGTTTCAGGTATTGTTGGTTGCACTTTATAGATTGTAAACACTTCATTAGTCCAGTTTGGCAGATATCTTTTACTAAATACTCCTTTGTACTTACTTATACGAACTTTATCATCAACTTTAAATGTTTTAGGCTGCATTTTTTCACGTTTAGGAGCTGTATTATTCCTAATACGTTTTAATACCACCTTAGCATTACTGCTATTTACTTGATTAGGCTTCATACCAATGGTTCGATGATACTTGTTGTTATATTCTTTTATAAGTTGCGGTAAGATATCATACCAAACATATGATCCTCGTTTGGAAAATGTTTTATACATTGCTCCTTTTAATGTTCTATTGAATCTTTCTATTATTGAAGCTTTAACTTCAGAATTTGTAGAATAATGATTTATTTTATACTTCTTCATTAAAGCTGCAAATTCTTTGTTAAAATACTCTTTCCCATCATCAGTTTGTAGATGTTTGATGTTGAATTTATTTCTTTGTATAGCCGTTTCCATAGCTTTTGTAACACTTTTACCAGTCTTGTCCTTTAGCGGTAAGGCATCAGCCACTTTAGTAAAACAGTCTATAATCGCTAAAATGTATTTGAATCCTTTATTCAACTTACTATGTGGTATCATTTCAATGAGATCGGCTTGGAAAAGATCATTCATTCCTTTTATAACTGTACTTCTTCTAGGGAATTTTCTTCTTGCTGGCTTATGAAGTTCATTTACAATTTTATTTTTTAAGTCTTCCATCTTCAGTTGTGTCTTCTACATCGCTTGTAAAGATACTGATCTCTAGAATGGTTTATCCTCTTTTATATACGGTTAGGATATAGGTCAAGGCCATTTTACGTTGGTGTAAAAAAGAGGGAACATGACATTGGGCTTGTCATGTCCCCTCTTCTTTACGAAAGGAAAAAGGAAGAAGGTAAAGGACGAAGAAAAGGTTTACTGATCAATAGGGATTAGGGAATAGTGGCCGAATGGCTATGTGTTGATGTTATTTTCAAGAATGTGGCGTTTATCATCCTTATAACTTAATGCCCACTTTGTTTGTTTTACACTATACAGTATATGGTTGTAGCTTCTGATGGTGTTGAATGTTGCGGTTGTTTCCACATTTTCAAATAAACATCTCTTATAATGGTCAAACTGTACTTTCTTCTTTAGATATGAAGTCTTGATGCCTTTGGCTTTCTTCACCACTTGATGTTCATCCTTTTCACTGATGTACAGTTGGAATGAGTACAGTTTGGACATTAAAGCGACAACTTCTTCCATTGGTACACCATTTGTTTCGTCTTTAAACTTGCCCAACACCTTTTTATTTCTATTGTAGTCATAGTTGGGATGATCTTTAGGATAATCTGAAAAGTCAAAGTCAGTAGTATATACAAAAGTACGTAGATCTTCATACATGTCTTCTGTTCTTATCCAATAAATGAAAGCATCTGTATCCATATATGCTATCCCGATGTTTTCTCTTCCATAAAACTTCACCATCTTGTTGTAGTGAAAGTCATACATGTGGGTTTTAGAAATATCCAAAATAGACATTCCCACATATAGAGGACGATCCATTGTTATTGAGATTTTGTTCATGGTAACAGCTACAAGATTCTCGTTAATAATTACACTTGTTCCAAAGTTTGGTTTTTGTACTAACTTTTGCAACTTCTCCGGATCGCTTACTAATTTTACATCTTTATGTTTTCTTTTGTTTTCCAACGTTTTGCCAAATATTGAATTATTCATTAATTTGAAAAAGTCCTTTTGAAAAGCGGATGTTGCTGCAGTCCTTCTTCTTGTGTTGTTGTCGATGTATGGTTTTAACCAACAAGATTGATTAAATTGTATTGCTCTATTGATTCTTGTTATTTTCAATCCCAGTTCTATTGCTTGCTGTATTGTCCAATAATGAGCTACATATCTTGACTTGTTGGTTAACGTCATCATTAATTTGGGCCATCTACCAGTTGGTGATATTTCCGTCTTTGGCAATAGTGGTAAATCGTAGTGGTGGTCATGCAGTTGTTCAGGATATTCAAAGTCCACATCCAAAATGTAACCAATGTCTCCATCTTTGGGTATGTCCATTATATTGCCTATCGAATCTGGGTTCGCCCACTTAAAATTACCATATGGAAGAGGATTTGACATAGCCCATCCATATAGGTTATTTGCGTCAAAATAACCTAAGAATGTTGTTGGTTGTGACGCATCGAAGTTTGGGAGATATTTGTTGTTGGCTTTTACATGTCTAGTTACACTTTGTGTCAATCCTCCACGAACACCTGACTCTATCATCAAAACCATATCAATATCTGTAATAAGTTCAAGCCTACACTTTGTTTCTTTCAGCATAGCTTGCCATGCTAGTCCAGGTGATGTATAAGAATGAAGTGGGTCCAATCCATATGCTTCAAAACAGGTATCTCTAAATTCTTCCATTATATCACAAAGTAAAGTCACATCTAATTCAACATAAAAGTCGGAATATTCTCCCAATGTTGTCATTCCTAGTTCATTCCATACTTTACAAGCGTGTTGATAGTCCTCTTCACTGATGTCCTCTTCATACAACTTACTCTTGAAGGCTTCTCTTGTCGGAAGTGATGTTTCTTCAAATTTTTCCAAACAATTGATGTAATCATAGGGAAAAACACCTTTGCGGAGAACCAAATCCAATTTATCTTTACTTACAATCTTCATTGTTTCTATTAAATTTTCTTTCTTTAAGTTTTCAGTAAGTTTACTCAAGCTAGATGGCATAAAACGGTAAGAGTCTAGAAAACGTAATTTCATATTTCCAATTGTTTTACTAAAACTAATAAACTTTTCAGTAGTTTCCGCTATCACATCGATTTTTCCATCATCTCGTCCCAATTCCGGTATGATAAAATGTGCATCATAACCACTAAGGTTATGCAAAATTACAGGTATAAAGTTGCGAATTTGATAGTTAATATTACATCTGTTACATGCGGCACCTCTATAATAACCTGTTAGATGGTCATGATCACGTACCTTGTGATTTTCCAAAGTATATTCATTTTTACATAAATAACAATGGGTCGAATTTTCATACTGAATCTCTTCTTCTTCATCCATCGGTATCATTGGTACAATATCACTATACAATTTTTGTACATTTTCTGCTATCGAATATAAGTGGTCAAGGAAAATTTTAGAAGCATTTTCACCGCGATATATGACAGGTTTTGAAGTTAGATCATATTTATTTAAATGATCTTCTGACAGTGTAGATTTAATTAATAAACAAAAACTGTTTGGATCATGCATTTGGTACTTAACACTTTTCTTGGCTTCATCATCATTATTTTCAATAGGAACAAGTGTAGATTCAAAATCCGCATAAACAACAATGGGAATACGGTACTGATGAGATATCTTCTCAAATTTTAGCTCGGCCTTATCTGGTGATGGTAACATTATTTTTGCTTCATAGTTGTTGTTACATAGTTTTTTATGCTCTTGTAACCATTCTTTTCCATTTCTTCTTTCTTGTTGAAAATTGAAACATCGTTTGCAAATTATCTTCTTATGTCTAGTTTTACACAGTTGGTTATTAACAAGAGTTTCAAACTTTTTGATCCATACATAGTGTGAAACATCACCTCTTGTAAGTAATAGCAAGTCCCTATGATCCGGTAGTTCATTCTTTACCACACGCAATGGGTACACTTTATTCGAACTGTCCAAACCGAAAACATTAACAGATGTTCCAGGGTTTTGTTTTTCGAACTTTGGGATGTCCTTTAAAGTCACTGGGTAAGTCAATCCTTGGAAATTATATCTATATCTGTAAGTTTCATATTCTTCACTGGGTCTTTCCGAATTTTGAGGAGGTACAAATTTTGTCGTCATTGCATATCTAAAACATTCCATATCTTGGTTCTTAACATTTATACACGATTTAGTGTCCGAAATTTTCTTTGGGAGCGGAATATAACTGCTACCCCTTAATCCGTAGCCGTGTTTATGAGTCCTAATATCCATACCCTCAATACTAACCAAACTCCAACCAGATCCTCTGCCTTCATGTTCTTGAATTTTTGTTAATATCTCTTCTAAACAATCTTCAACTATTGAATTAATATCTGAACTTGCCATGATGGTCTGGTTTTTTGTTATGAATCCTCTTGGTGACATTTCTCCTTCTTCATTAATAAACATAGCATGTAGTAATATGCTAAATTTAATGAAGTTTAGTCTTCTTAATTCTTCTGTGAGTGTTCTCCTTGCAATTGTACGCACTTCCTTAAAAAACTGCTCCAATTTCAATTTTTCATTTTGAATTTTGTGGTGCATTACTACTTTACCTTCTAAAGCATATACTTTTAAACTTGGTATAGCATTCGAGGGTCCTGCTAATGATTCTTCTTGTTGTTCTTCTTGTTGTTCTTCTTGTTGTTCTTCTCCATATAGTTTTAAATCTTCATATTCGGTTTCTGTTACATCTTCATTATTATTATGGAATAACTCTTTGTGTATTTCTAGTAGAATATTATCATGAAAGATTTCTAAGCAAATTTCACATTGATGCATCTTGTTGATGTTTACTCTTTGAAATTTAGCAGCGAAATGAAATGATTCTCTACTGCTCCCTTTTTATAACCTCCCAGTTGTAGTGGGGAGGGGGGGACGGTAAGATTTTTAGTGAGATGTTAAAAATAGTAGGTTAAGACTAAAGCTGAAAAGTAATGATTAAAGCCTATATTTTTTCTTCCAATTGCAAATACTCCACATATACCTCCGCCCATAGCCATAACAGATCACTGTTACACCAATATACACCAAAGGTGGGTCTATCATCAACTAAAATTGGAGATGCTATGTTTACTAATCTTTCAATTTCTATCCATGCCATAACTTCAATTACAAACCTTCCTATAAATTTTTATTAAAACAAAATAATTTAATTCTGTCTTTATCACAATATTACTCTTAATTAGAGCTTTCCAATGATGTATCGCTTGCCCTATTCCGGCAAACCGTTCTCAAGTTATAAGAAAATTTGTTAGCACTTGGCTGGCGGGGGGGGGCGGGGGCGGGGGGGGGGGGCTATGCATGAATGGATTGAGGTCAAGGTCACCAAAAAATAATAATGATCCAAGGTGATGGAGGCGGCAATAACCGTCTCCACCACCCTGTGTTCCTCAAACACTCCCAATCCCAACCCAAAAAGTTACGTCTTGCGAGGGATCCCAATTTTTTTTGCCCGCACGCACTTTGGCGATCCAGTTTGGTGAGCTGTGATAAGGGCGGCCAGTCTCGGGCCATTTGGCACTGGGCTTGACCATGTGGTAGTTAGGGACACTGGAACAGCTAGTGCAAGACGCAACTCTAACCTCCCACCCTTAATCTAAACCCGCCCAAACATATTTTTGCCTGACCAAAATTAAAAACAAAAATCAAAAACAATAAAAATATGCGCTACCTACGGCACAACGCGCATGTCCCACCCATATTTAATGAAGTTCAATCCAACTTCTTAAAGTTACATTTAAATTTAAATTTAATCTACCCATCCTAACAGCTAGCTGTGAAATGTAAAAAATTATTAGTACACAGATAAACAAACACAGACATAGATACACACACACACACACACACACACACACACACACACACACACACACACACACACACACACCATAAACCAATACTTAAAATTAAAAACACATTTTTTAAACATAACACACCTTAATGCTAACATCGCAATGCGCAAGTTAAACCTTAAAACTAACACATCTTAAGACTAAAACCAAATAACACTTTACATAAAACCATAGACACACACACACACACACACAACTAATATTAAATAATAATAGCCTAACAACAAGAGTAACTCAAATATATATCGGCCGCTTATACATTTGAGTTGCCCTCTGAGTTCGGAACAACCATCGCGTCCGACGAATTGTTCCGAACTAACTCAGCAATAGTCGCCAAAGAGGTTCTCGGCTCACAAAGTGGTAGGGGGCCTGGAGGGGTTTGAGGGGCGCGGAACTTTCCAGTAAGGTCAGTGGAAAATCCCCAACGGATGTGCTTTGTTACATGTGGGTCGCCCCTAACGCAGGTGGAGCCTTGTGCCTCTTAATTAGCATTAGATAACATCTAATTACATCCGCTGACAAGTACATCCGCTGACAGCTACATGCGCAGCTTTCCCCGTCGCGTGCGTGACAGCATAACTATCGCAGTTTGTTATCTGCCCTCTTCCGCCGCTTAATTATAGTTCCAACGGAAATTAATCGCCGGTACACGCAGCCTGTGGGAGGGGGCGGGGGCGGGGGCGGGGGCGGGGGGGCTTCCGGTTTCCGGTCCGGTCGGGGGGGGGGTCATGCATGAGTAACCATCCGCATGTATATAAACGACGGGAAGCTCGCGCGCATCCCATATAGGGAGCTGACACCCCAACGGTAAACAACCAATCCGTGAGTTCATACCACATAGTACTTTAACACACTATTTATTTTAACATTTTTATTATTTTTACACTATTTCTTAACACTACATCAGTTATTTTATATATCTTAATTTTATTTTCGTGTCGAGTTTCCATTTTTTTAACTAAAATATGCTAATTAACATCGTGTGCAGGAAACTGACACTGATTAATTGCAGGTTCCATTCTTACACACCTGTTTCCTCCTTAATATGCAAATTACTCTCTTACTTTAACAACACTTAAACTCTAACCGCTACTTCTCGGTCATATTAATATAATTAGTGCTACACTACGGGATTTACCTGTGCAATAGTGCACGCTATGTTTCCTGCACGTCTGCAGGTAATACACCTTACAATCATATACTTATTGCTACATTACACAAGACATTTCTTGCACACCTGCAGGTAATACACTTGCTGACCGTCTACTATTATAATTATTGCTACAGTACGAGAGACATTTCTTGCACACCTGCAGCTTATACACTTTACAACCGTTTAATATTAAAATTATTGCTATACTACAATGGTTACCTGTTCAATCACAGTTGTGGTCCCCCACTTGATTATCCACAGAGCAATACATGCAATCCTACAACTGAATAATTAATTAACTTCCGCGATCACCAGTACTTTTTTAAACTATCCGTCTCTTCCTCTGACTCTTGTGACCGTAGCCGCAGCCAACTGACAAATAACCGAGCTCTCCCAAACCTCGCTCTTTTATGCGGTTTTCTCGGGGAGGGGGTTGGAGGGGCGTCGCACGTGACTCATCGATCGCATAAAAAGGGGTGTTGCTGCCGCGCGCGCGCCATTTCGGTGGCGGAATCGGTCGGGTGAGGTACTATCCGTTAGTCTCTTGCGCTTTTATAACTAACGCTTGTTACTCTAAAATGTGTTTGCACTTAATATGCTAATTATTCTTTATATTTGTGCACAGGGCATTTCCTGCACACCTGCAGGTGATACACCTTACAACGGTCTACTATTATACTTGTTGCTACAATACAAGATTTACCTGTCCAATTGGCAATTGTAATCCCACTTAGTTGTGCACGGGATATTTCTTGCACACCAGCAGATCATACACTTTACAACCGTCTAATATTATAGTTATTGCTACAGTACAAGTATTCCTACTTATTCATGCACGGAACATTACTTGCAATCCTGCACCTGAATAATTAATTAACTTCTGCGGCTACCAATACTTTTTTTCGCCTATATGTTTCCCCTGCTACAACCTTTCGCGGCGCCGCCCGACAAATAACTGAGCTCTCCGAAGTTCTGTTCTTTTATGTCATCCTCTCAGGGGAGGGGTTGGGGGGGGGCCGCACAACCCCCATATAACGGGCATCGGTACCGCGCGCGCGTCATTATAGTGGCGATAGGGCAACAGTAAACAACTATCCGCAAGTCTCTAACACCTAGTCTAACATTTTTTTACTTACACTTTTTTACTCTAACATATGTTTGCACTTATTATGCTAATTAGTCTCTATATATTCAGACACACTCGCGGGCGCCGGTCATATACTCGCCGATTGTCGGAGAGTACACATCTCCCCTTCGTGTATTATCATGGCTTCGCACTCTTTACAACTAAAGCTTTTACGCACAAAACATATTTTACAGAAACAATCTAACTCCACAGTTTCTAAACCGCGTACTACATTGGCTAAGCTTAAGAAATACTACAGTTTTCACCCGTTGTACTTTGCAAAACCTAGCCTGTGCAACACTGCATACTGTACTGATACTGTTTTGCACGCTGTCTTAACTGACATGCTGCAGTATCAACATTTCAATCTTGTTACACCTATTGACGACGCTATCCAATTATTC